>JAUCMT010000036.1:20092675-20138625 GCA_032357475.1 Enteromius thamalakanensis
TGGAGGGGTAAAACTTCAAAAAGTTATTAAACAGCCAGTGCATGGAAGAGTTGTTTATAATAACTATTAACTTTTGGAAATGTTGAACATGATACATTATTTTATTTTATTTAAGGAAATGTATTCAGTTTATTCAGTGTTGTATTGCAGCCGAGGAAGGCAAACCAGTGCTCTACAGCTGATTGTATATGAAAACTTTGGATAAATTAAAAAGTAATGAGCATTTTCACAAATGCATTTTATTTCTTCATTTAAGCAATTTTACCCACATTCATGTATTTTGCTATGTATAATGCTACTGCTTTTGAAAAAAAGGATTTTAAGCCATTCAATTTTGTAATTTGTTTTTAAGAAATTCATAATTATACAACAGTAACAGTCAATGTATTTATCTATTTATCTGTCTCATTTATTTAGTTTCCTGAGAAATATTGTTTTTTAACACTGATAGTAATAATAAATATTATTTGAGCACCAAATCTGTATATTAAAATGATTTCTAAAGTATCACTGAAGACTGAACTAATGATGATGAGAATTCATATTTTAAACTGTAATAATATTACACAATATTCCCATTTTTGAAGTATTTTGGATCAAATAAATACAGCTTTGATGTGCATAAGAGACAAAGAAAATGTATAAAACCTATAAAAAATCGAAAAAAATAATTATAATAATAAAATAACAATTGAAGATATTTGTAAACAAAACAATATTTAAAAAAATGAAGAAAAGTGAAGAAAAATAATGCTCATTACTTTTTTATTTAACCAAAGATTGCCTTAATCTACAATCTGTTTTTCAGAGCACTGACTTGCGATCCTTAACTGCAGTATTCTGGCAAAAGCAATCTGTCTAAATTGAGCAAACGTTCTTGATGAATTTCCTTTTTTCCTTAAGCAAAACAAAAACAAATCTAACGTTCTGTGAATGTGTCATACAGTATTTGATACCAGCTGTTTGTTTCCTAGTGCGGAGTGGAGGCGCGTGACTGTTTTTGTCAGAGGACAATTCAGTCAACACGCATCCGCTCCAAACTATTTCCGTTCCTACGGTGGCGTGAAAAATCACCTCATCCGAGCAGACTCTCTCACCGCTCCTGAGAGCCACGCCACACATGGTCACCTTTGAACTCTCCGAGACAAAACCTCACGCTCCCTCTCCTCGCCATATGGCTGAGGACTCCGAGTAAAACGTCCTTGTGCCGAATGGCACTTGGCAGAGAGCGAAAGACACCAGCAATTTCATTATCCCACAATGACAGGCTAATTATTGTGTTTGTTTGCCACAAATCACTGTACAACAGACAGCATGTCCGTGTCCTGTTTTCAGCATCTTAATTACTTCCTCTCGTCCATCCCTCCTTCGCTCTGTTGCCTTGCCGCTGCTGTTTGTTTGCATATAAAAGGCAGTAGCTAATTGTCTGGTCTATAAATATTCGGTGTGCAATTAGCAGGCTGGCCTGCCTTTGCTGAGTGTTATCACCCCAGCGTTTGGAGCGCTGAGAGAGCCGTGCGCTCAATTCCCCGTATCTAATGGCAGTTTGATAGCGGCAAAAGGCCCTTTTGTTTTCCGGAACAAACAACAGCCTGATGTTGCCCTTTCTGAAGTCTCCTAGTTCATGCTGTTTACTCTGCAAAACGCATGTAGAGACATTTGCAGTGGAAAATTGCGTTTGGCTGAGAGCGGCTTGTTGTACACGGGTAGCTAAGCTTCGAGGTGAAGGGTCCACAAGGCCTGTACAGCAACCAGCCAAGGTGTTCTGAGGTATAGTCAGTGTTTTTTATTTGTGTGTGCGCTCTGAGGGCACATGTACTATAATTTCATTACGCTTGTTTCCCAAAATTTTAATAGAAAACTATCTAGAGAGATAAAAAATGAATGCAGCTCCAGTTGGCGTTTCCATTTGGGCAGCCTGGCATGGTTTATTTACAAACTGCTTCACTGGATTGCTTAGCAAGGTTAGCTAATGCTAATGCCTGGAAAATAAGCCCAATACTGTTAATAAGATGAAGATTCATTCATTCATTTTACCCATATTTTGAATTATTAAATTATATGCTTTGCATTGTGTTTTGAGTTCAGAGAACGTAACATTCTTACAGAAAATGACCAGTACCATTTCTGTTTTTCTATGGATTTTATTTTTTTATTTTACAGTGTATAGTACAGTATTTGTCTGCACTTTCGTAAACATAGTTTACAATGAGCATCAAAATTTCGGAGTTGGTATTTGAATGTTATTAAAATGATTCTCTTATGCTCTTATTATTATCTTTATTATTTCTTCTTTATTATATCCTCTTATTATTATGTGTAGCTTAATTTTCTTGTGGAAATCAATATTTCTTTTCATGAAAAGTTTATAAGTACAACATTTATTGGTCACACTTTAGTATAGAGATCAACTTTGAACTATTATTATCATATCAGCTGTTTATTAGTATTCTGCATGACCACATTCTACATCCCAAATTAGGAGTTTGATGCAATAGTAATAATTAATTGTTCTTAATTGTGAGAATTGGACCTTACAAATAAAGTGTGGCCCATTTTTTTACAGAAATCTTTTGTATCATTATAAAAAAAAAATTTATGTTACATATAAATATAATGTTTTTATAAATCATTTTTGCTCAATTTAATATGCCTTTGCTGATTAAAGTTTTTTTTTACATGTACTGACCCCAAACTTTTGAGCATCATTAAAACTCATATACAGTATGTCAAACATACTATTGACATAATATTATGTCAATAATTGTCCTCTGTAGCTAGTTGGAACTTTTAGCTTTTATATGATGTAATCATTCTCCATAACATGGTCACTCCAGTGTTTACCCCACAATATCATGCCTTCACCTACGAGGTGACCGTATTCTAATCCTGGTTTCGTAGCACCACAGTGGAAAAAGAAACCGCAAACGTAACTGACCTGAAACAGCAACGGCCTGGTTTCCGTTTGACATGATGGTGGAAAAGAGATCCAACCAACAAAACACACACTCTGTTAAAGGTGAACATGTGCGGTTGTAATCTGAAATACATGTACCATCAGCATTTGTGGCATGAATGTTGATTACTACAAAAAATCGCATTCATGGTAAGCCTTATAAATAAATCAGTGTAGCATTCTAGAGAATGTAAAATATTTTTATTAAATATCAGTGTTATTTGAGCTCAAACTTTACAGCTTTAGCAATTAAATAAGATTTAATAAGTCTTCCTAGTCTTTTTCTATATGGATAATTTCTAGTTATAGATAAATAATAAACCCTACTCACTTTAGTGCATATGGAGAGTATACTTTTTACATCTAAAGGTTATCATCTGGGAGAGAAGCAATGGATTATATAAAACAGTCAGAGATGGGAGAATGAGAATATAACTTAAAGGGCAGTTTAGTGCAAGAGAAAGAGGGTCTCTTCACGGATGAATGCTGCTCAGCTTGACCTGCTAAAGTGAAGACATGAAGTCTTTCATCTACTTTCATCTACCCTAAGCATGACTCTTCACAGAGCAAATGATCCTGTCCACTCACACACACACACACACTCGCCACTTTTACACACTGCTCTGCGAGCAATGAAGTGTGAAGAAATCATACAGCCTGGGAAAATCTGGACCATCTTGGACAAACAGCAGCTCCACATTTTTTGATGATTTCTTTGACTTCAAGAGGAAGATAATAAGAGACTGAAGGTCGTTGAGAAACATGCATTGAAACAGTAGCTTGCCAGCTCGATGGCTTTTCAGTGAAGGAACAGCTCAAGCACACAGAATGTCAAAAACTTTTAGGCATTTAATTAAAAATAATTACATTCAATTTTACATACTTAAATCTGTGACTCTATGGTATATGTACAGTTCCATTTAAACGTTTGGGATCAGTAAAAGTTTTTAAAGACATTCCTTATGCTCATCAAGGCTGCATTGAGTTGATGGAAAATACACATTTTGTAAAAATATATATTTTTTTATTTTAATATACTTTAAAATACCTTGATTCCTTGATAAATAAAATGTTAGAAATAACTATTATTTATTTTAATAATACTTTTATTCTGCAAGGATGTGTTAAATTGATATAAAGTGATAGTAAAAACTTATTTCTTAAAAAATCAAATGCACAAATAAACTGATTAAACCCAATATGAATTAAGCGCATTTAAAAAGAGCAGTTTGATTACTGCATCAGTTTACTCCGCTATAAGGCTCCAGCATGACATTAAAACAGTTCTGTATCATTCTGCTACAGCCTATGTATTGGAAAAAGTAGCTGTCTACTGGAAAAACTAGTCTATTTTGAAAACAGCTGAGCTACTGTCACGCTACTGTGTTCGTAGCATCGCTACTTTTTGTCAGTTACTCCCCCAACACTTGTGATATTCACTGCTGAAGCAAACATAAGAGAGAAGGACAGTGAGAAACAAAAAACAAAGATAGCAATGTCAAGCTCAAGGTGAAGATGCACCAAAGACATTTTGGAAAAAGGCTTCTGGTTCCAAAGACTTGTGGGAGTGGGGCGGCTGAAGAAGAGGACTATGGGTAAGGGCAGAAGATGAGGGAGTTTGTTAATTAGACTGGCTGTGATCCTCTGGTCTAGGGGAAAGACAGAGGAAGAGCTAGTTGTTTGGACTTCTTAAGTCACATGAAAGGTGCGGTAAAGGATGACTGTACTCTAATAAGATTATTAAGTAGCTTAATTTACACATATCAGTGGCCACTCGGGCTCCACGTTACAGGCTGGTGGAGAGATTAGCCTCAGTCGTCAGTAACCAAAACATGATTACCCAGCAGAACAGAAGTCTGCTTTCCTCACAGGGTCCTGACAGAGTCCTGCTGCACACAAGACACTTGGATTAAACGAGATGTGTACGCTAGTCATCATTGACACCACACAGATACCAAAAGTTGATGCTGTTAGAATGCGGGTCACTTTTCCAAACAGGAACAGCTGCACAACAGAAAGAAAATATAATTTAATGTATAATTACTATTTTATAATAACTGTGTAGTTAATATGTAATTAATGTGCTATTAATGTATGTTGTTTTAATGCATTTAACTTCATTTTAAGGTCCAGTTCTTGCTATTAACAAACCATAAACCTCAATAAATCCTAATTTGCTGCTTATTAATAACTAGGGAGGTAGTTGTTTAGTTTAAGTATTGGGATTGAGCTTTTACGTTTAGGCATAGTGAAGGATTGAGGGATCTAGAATATGGCCATGCAGAATAAGACATTAATATGTGCTAATAAGTAGAGAATATGCAGCAGTTATGCATGTGAATAAGAAATTAAGTAATAGTCTTTAAAATAAAGTATTACCCAGATTTATTTTAAACACATGCACTCTTCTTTGTGTGCAGAACGTATTTACATACTTTGTAGAGGATATTGATTATATCGAGATATATATATATATACAAACAAAATGTTACGAAAGTAACATTTGTATCGATATACTTAAATGCAGAACGCACAGTTCTGAAGTGCACAGCTTGTACCTCTAAAGATGACACTTGAACAAAAGCCAAATCATGATATAACACTGTAGCACTTCAGTAACACTTCACACTTTGTTCCATTTTTTCCATTTTGTTACTATTAGTTACTTAACATTTGTTCATCATGTCCTAATGTTATCATTTTAAAAATTACTTAAAAATTTTGATTTATTATAGTCAAAAGTTGCATCATTTAATTTCATGTAATAGATCTAAAAATGGACAACAAACAGTGGCATTTTCATTAATTATCATTTAAAACTGTGACATAATTACAGTATAATTATACATTTACTGTTAGTACTGAGTAGTATTAATGCTGTTGCTATATGGTTAAGGTTTGGCTTAAATGCAATTATGCATAATTTATTGCTATTATGGTATGTACATGTAATATGCGTAAAAAGGCTACGTTAAAATAAAGTGTCACCTTCTTGCAAAGTGCGTCTTCGATCAAAAAAAAGGCTGAATATGTGTAGTATGTCCAAAGGTTGCTGGTCTCTCTTGTCCTAGTCCAAAGCAGTAACATGGGCTTCTTGTTCTTTGACTGATGTTTGTAAATCGCTCAGCTGTCTCAGCCTAACCAGAAGGCAAAGAGCCTGTTTACCCTTGAAAGCCAGTAACTTTTACATTTCTTGTTGGTGTGCCACCGCTGCGGGCCCATTATCCAACATGACTATGCAGACACATGGACCAGTAATGAGATGCGTTGAGTCAACATGTCCTGCCGTCCAAACACCGCTGGCAGCTTCAACCCAACACTCAAATTCTTGTGTCTCCTGTAGGGACACCCCATATATGCATACCTCTGTCTTCGTAATACAGGCAGTACCAGATTTATAAAACATATATGTTTTTGTATGCCACATATTCCTCTGTTATCCTAAGAGGCAGCTTTGGACACAGCAGTAGCTTTAGTAATTGCAGAGGCTAGATTTATAGTGCACTTTCAACAACTCTAATGTAGAATTTTAACAGAACTTTTTTTCCAATACATGGACCCCTTCAGAAGATTTTTACAAGGTACTGAAAACATTCTTTAATGATTTTTGTCCATGATACCGTTCTTCCCCATTCTGATGTTTAATCTTGATGATGTCTACATGCCAAGATGCATTGACTGATTCAATATTTGCATTAATGAGTAGTTGGGGTGTACCTAATATATGGAACTAAAATAAATTATTGGTCACATTTTATTTTAAAGGTCCATCTCTCACCATATCCAGTAAACATTGATCTTTGCCTCAATAAACTCCTAAGTTGCTGCTTATTAATAGTAAATAAGGTAGTTGTCAAGCTTGCATATAGGATTAGAGTACGTGCTTTATAACTACGTACAAACAAACAGACAATATGTTAGTTATAGGCATGCTAATAAGCAACTACTTAATAGTGGGAATTGCCAAGTGTTTCCAAATTATGATAAAACACATAAATGAAAACTAGATAGCCAGGACACTGTTAAATCCTTTCACTTTTACAACAGAGATCTGCCTTAGTTTTACAGTCTTACTGCAGGTCATTGAAAAAAGAAGATGAAAAGAGATATGCTGCTTTAGCTATATTTATTCTCAGATCCATGGTTCTCATAAGCAATGTAAATTTGAATGTGTCTGCTTTTATCTAAGTCAAATACTGTCAGGAAATAAATGAAAACCCTTTCTGAGAGTTTCCATTTATCAGAAACAAGCACGTTCTATCTAAATTCTCCAGCTACTTATTAGAGGACTTACGAAACTTCCCGAGGAACTTAATATCATGGAGTGTTTTAATTTTATGACCGTAATGATTTAGGTCTGAATTAGGGTCATTTTAAAGTAATACAATAACTTGGCTTTCTTGCGTTTTAAATTGTAAGAAAAAACACTTTTTGAAATGTCTTTATACTTCCACTAAAAAGAACCTTTGGGAGGATAGTCAAAGTAACAGTGCTCAGTAAAGTCTGAGAAAATGTTTGTTAGTGCTACTTTAAAGTAAAGTGCACTAGCACAAAATTTATGTCTCATCCATTTATTTTTTATTGGAATTTATACTTGTAACGTGTATTTCACAAATTCACCTGCCCGTTCAGTTCTGCCAAATAGCAGTAAACGAACTTGGCTTGCTGTCCGCAAAGGAAGCTCGAACCCGAGGCTCAGCTTGAGCTCCAAGTAAGAACTCCTTATGATGGTCCAGTGTGGAGAAAAAAGAGAAGTAATCAGAGGAGGAAAAGGGGAGGTGGAGGGATGCCGGAAGACTTAGATACAGAAACTTAGATTCAAAGTTTAATAAATAATCTTTCCATTGATGTACAGTTTGTGAGGACAATATTTGGACCGAGATACAACTATTTGAAAACCTGGAATCTGAGGGTGCAAACAAAATCAAAATATTGATAAAATCACCTTTAAATTTGTCCAAATGAAGTTCTTAGAAATGCATATTAATTTTAAAAATAAAGTTTTTATATATTAAGACATTTACAAAATATGTTAGTGGAATATATATTTATATAAATATAAATATATTTCAATAAAATATCTTTAAATAAAACGCAGGTGAAGGATTCTATTTCTTCATACTGTACATGTTTGCAGCCTCTCTGTTACTGCCTCACTGTCTCTGCAGACAGTCCAGCCGTCTGCCCGCCCGTGCATGCCTGGTAATTAAACATCCATGCCATCAGGCAGGCAGCTGGCAGCCCTCCCTCGAGAATGCCAATTAAGTTTGTAAAATATTTAGGCTACAAAACTGTACAAGGGGAGCCATCGTGGTGCGCAATCATTCACAGAACTCTGCAGAGGCCTGTGGGCTGCCTTCCCCTGTGGCCCCCCATCTGTGTGTTACATCGAGAAATATCACCTATACACACTGCACACACCCCTGGGGGCAGAGACTTACGATCAGAGTACATTAACATTAGATCAAAGTAATAATTATGTAATGGCAAGGCTTAATATACACAAATATGCAGCATTATTCATTGCAACAGGGTTGCATTTTGTTTGTGTGTTGTAAACTAATCATAGATAATACACAGAGAGCATGCTGAGTAAGTGGCAATGTTTATTTAAAAAAATGTTTTAGTTACAGTATAATATGGCAACAACATATACCATTATATGATGTGGTAAAATTGCATAGTATGATCACATACACTAACAACTTCTTTAAAAATAAATCAATACAAAGACGAAATATATAAATTGAGCATAAATCAAGTACAATATTGAACAAAAACATGCTTCTCAATGTAATAGGGTCATTATCTTTCATGAACACTTTTTTTAGTCTTGCACATTTTGGCTATATCTGATGACCTCACCACCCCAGTGTCAAGACTTATGAGAGACGGACTGCTTTGAGAACAGCGTGAATATCATTTCCATTTTACGCTTTTTAAAACGATCACTTCAGCCAGTGTAATTGGCCAATCCAAAGTACAGAGCCATGAAGAAAGGTCAGCTAATTTAATGGACCAAGAGTAGCCCGGCAGAAATTGAAAAGAAATCACACTGACTTAAAGATAGAGAAAATGTTCTTCAACACAAGCTAATGGGAAACCTAAACTAGGAATGCTAATTGAAAATCAGATAATGCCAATTAAAACTGCACGAACATTAAAATATTTACCCTCTCTAGTTTGTTTGTTAACACTGTGAAAGTGCTTTATGCAAATATCGAGATGTACACCATGTAAAAGAATGCAATGTTATGACATACATGGAATTATGCATTGTTATACGATGGCATGTGTAAATGTATAATTTTGCATAACCTTATCTTTGTTTTGCGAAACTATCTGCACTGACAGACTTTCATATCAACTAATGTCATTCACAAACAACGAAATGCAAATGTGCATCCTCACACATAAACACATATGTATGTGTCTATGTATGAGTTTTATGAATATCCACCAACTGCATCTTGACTGAAAATCACACAGACTAATGAGATCCTCTATGTACAATGAAGAACATTAATATATATGTAAATTAGCAGAGGAACAGACTGTCATTGCTATAGCGCTTTCTCTCTCTCTCTCCATCTCCATCTAATGTCTAACTCTGATTTGTTCGTACTTCCACCTTCGGAATTGGTGTGTTTTGCTGTCTTGGGAGAAAAAAAATACGTTATAAAACTCAAAAACTCAAAGAAATCTAAATTAACACTAAATGTCTTTTTAGTTATTTATTTTGCAACCCGGTCTCATAAAAATATGTACCTCTGTGCACATTTTGTGCAACAACACGTTTTTACGTACATTACTACACGTTTCACCAGAAATGTCCACTTGAGTGGTGCTAAAATACAGGTTAACCCTGGTGCATTATTTTTACATTGACCACTTTTGGTGGTTCAGCATTGAAATATCCATGGACGTTTGCTAAAAGTTAATGCTCTAACATGTTGGAAACATGCCCTACACCAAATCCAACCCTGAAACTACCAGATAGTGTTAACAAATGCAAAACCCGTTTGGAAAAAAACGCATTTGTTGATGCAACCGTGTCAATTACAACTTCCTATTACACAGATTTGAACTGTTTTGACGATCCGTAGTTACACGGGATTCAAACCAGAGCTCCTCGCCTCTCAATTACATCTCTGTACTCCGTGAGCTACTGAACAAACCTACTGTCTATCAAACCCGTAGATATAAAGCTGGTTATGTGTGACGTTAACATTCAAAAGCATCAGTTTTCAAATATCCCAGCATTTTAATATTGTTTAAAATTATAACATCATGTTCTTCAAGAAATTGTGCGGAAATTAGGCTTTATTTATTTAAACTTAGTGTGAAAAGGAATAAAAGGTGTCAGAGTTTTACTGCCTCTAGTGTTCATCACTTTTGGAAACTGCAGTTATATGAACTCATTGGTACATATTTCGTGTCTTGCTAAAAATTGCACCCATGAATAAGTTTGTTCATGCCAAGAATTTTCCCTCTGGACCACACCATAATTGGTTTTCAATCAAACTGTTAGTGTTTAAACCGAATTGAGCCTTCTGTGTTTGACCTGAATTCAGAATACTTCCCTCTAATCACTGTATTTGACCGTTCTGAGGCTGTTCCCAGATCAGCTGCTGTGTGAAGGCTAGGTATCAGAGAGGAGGGGCCAGCTGTGAGGCGGGGGTTTGCGTTTAAGGGCCGCAGGTCGGTTGTTCAAAGCAAACTCTCTGCATTGTTGGGTGGCGGGGGATTAGATCTCTCCAACCCAGCAGAATTTGCCTTCTAATTAAAAGGGATAAAGAGGTAGGAAAATAGAGGGGCACTGTTGGGTGGAAAAGAAAAAGAAGGGGGTGAAAGGTTGGTTGAAAATACACTGATTGTAAGAGTATTTACCAGCTCAGCAGTATATGGTATAGGCGGATTCAGTGTCTTGTAGCCGGTATTAGGCCGTCATCATTGTACTAGCTCACCCTCTTCCACTAAAAAGAGCAGCGGGGGTCAATACAGTTTCAACCTGAGGCACTCAGTTTACTGATATATTTAAAACACAACACTTCAGCCCGTGATGTGTGCAACTATTAGTTGTCAACATAATTTTGTCCCGGAAAAAACTGTAATAGACATGCAATATATTGGAATGGAGAGAAACCTTATGTTTTAACCCTTGGATACAATGATGCTCACTACAACATTTTTAATCATTAATCATGTGATGTTGTATCTAGACCACCAAGAAGTCCTTTAACCATTATTCTGTATCACTTTGTATTTTACTTTTTAGGTACACCGTTTAACTTTAAATATTATATAACTTCAAAAAGACTGATGAAGTTAGCCAAACTCTGGAAGACTTTTTCTGCACTATATATTTTGAAGGGAGAAAAAAAAGAGAGGGAAAGTGTATTCTTGTTCTTTTCTACATTTTGTTAGAGTACCTGTAGATGTCGAGATGCATGTCATGTCAATAAATGCAGTGTTATGCCATGCATTCTTGTACACTTTCATGTATGAAAGCACACTTCTGTTCAAAGGTTTGGGTCCGTCCCAATTCCTTATTTATTTATTCTTTTATTTATTTAGTTATTAGCAAGCACATAATTATTACAGTGAAACTTATAGAAACCTGAAACATAAGTTTATCATAGCTTCCACAAAATTTTAAAGAATGTTTCCCGCATTGATAATAATAAGAAATGTTTCCTGCACATCAAATGAACAAATTACAAACATTTTTAAAGGAGCAAGTGGCACTGAATCTACTTTAAAAATTAGTCTTTGCAATGACATAAATAAATTACATTTCAAACATTTATTAAAATAGAAAATGTTTTAACTGTTAAAATTTTAACTGTTAAAATATTTATTTAAAATGGCATAATATTACTGTATTTGTATCAAATAAATGCTGCCTTTTTTTCAAATAGCATCATTAAAAAATATTATAAAATTATCTAATTTTGCAAAACCAGACTAGACCCGACCACAATAGGTGATTTCATTTGACCCTTAATCATAATTCTGTATGGCTGTCCTCTTTATTCCTGGTATGTAGAAAACAAATGATTTCTTATTTTCTTGTTTATAATATAATATAATACAATATTATTTAACGATTCTTATCATTTTTTCTTCAGATTTAAAAATTTCTGGTTGGTAGGATTAATATGTTGTAACAGATTTAGCATTGGTAAAGAGTTGTGCAATGTTAGCGGGTCTGGACAAAAGCACCTCTTTCTGTGGAAAACAATAGTGCTCCATTAATATTGTAGATGTTGGGTTATTGTTATGCAAGTTATTTATTGTTACACAGACTTTATCTACAAGTCTGAATTTAGATGACCAGATTAGTCCAACTCTTGGTGAAGACACATTACATGTATAAGATTTCCATAATAATAATAATAACACTTGTCAATACATACATGTATGATAGCACACAGACCGAACATGAAGTGCCAGTAAAAAAAGACACTTGTTTTAGCACCTCCGGATCACAAAGTTGTAGGCCTCGGCCTAAAGGGGACCCCCGACCCTCAGGGTGTTTTTGTTTAAGTCTCCCCCTCTCCTCCTCCCTCTTCTCATCCAGTCCCTCCCCTCTCGTCAACCCACTGCTGTTTTGGAAGCCCGTTTTCAGGCATGGGGTCTGCCTCCCCCCGGGAGTCCCACAAACAAATGCTCTGTGCTCTAAGCTCCCACAGCAGCTCCGATTCTCCCCACAGACCCGGGAGGTTAACGACGTGCCAGTGGAAAACATGACCACCTCCCCACCCCCTTATTCTCTCTCTATCTACCTCTCAATCTTTATTTATCCCAGTCAATCCTCGGGCTTGGCAGCCAGTGAACCACTCGCACAGAAGTAAAGTGTGTAACTTAAGTCTCAAAGTGATCGGCTTCTTTAGATCATGTTGTGTCAAATAGTATTTTGCTTTCTTTTTAAACATCTTTTAACTATGAAACTGGAGCAGGGTTAGTGCTGTTTTTGTTGAACTATTTAGAAATTGTAAATAATGTCTATTGTATTGAGTGAGTAATACAACTATTTAAAATGGAAATTTAGTTGTTATGTACTCCTCATGTTCTTCCAAGCCTGCATGACTTTCTTGATTGTGTGAATTTTCAATAGTTTTCATAATTTTCAATAATTTTCAATAAAGGGATTGATAAAAACACATTTTAATATAGAAAAAAATGTTCAGTTAGACTGTGTGAGGGTAATTAATGACTGAATGTGTTTTGAGTAGTTGTATCACCCACTTAATACTTTATAAAGTGCATTATTTGAGACCCTGGACCACAAAACTAGTCATTATGGTCCATTTTTTAAATTTGAGATTTATCACCCCAAAGCTGAACAAATATATTTTCATTGATATATGGTTTGTTATGATAGGATAATATTTGGCCGAGATACAACAAATTGTAAATCGGAATCTGAGGGTGCCAAAAAAAACTAAATACTGAGGAAATTGCCTTTAAAGTTGTCCTAATGAAGTCCCTTGCAATGCATTTTTTTTTATAAAAAAAAATCATTTTATATATATTGACCCAAACTGTGTATTTTTGGCTATTGCTATAAATATACCCCAGCGACTTCAGACTGGTTTTGTGCTCCAGGGTCACATTTACATTTTACAATTAGTTCAACGTAAAGAACATCTAAACCCTGCTTCTGTTTTACAATTAAAGGATGTCCAAGAAACCAAAATTTGGTTCGACACAACATGGAAGTGCTGATCTAAAAAGAGGGTAAAGCCTGTCTATATCTAATTACTCAAGATAAATATTAAAGCATCCGCACACTAAAGATTAAAGCATGCAGCCATTTTGGAGCTTGCGTTGACAATTAACCTTTCTCGTTTGGTGATTTGTAACACAAGCAAATCCTGTTATCAGCAAATATAGCACATGGCTCACACACACTCAACTCCAACCCCAAACATCGGCGTAAGTGGTGTTTATGGTCTGTAACGAGAACAACAAAATAAACACTGGGTAGTTCGCACCGGTACACACAGCCAAGCTGAGCGAGTGAGAGAGAATGACAGAAAGGGAGATTTCACAACCGGATGAAAGCTTGTTGTTGTTGTTTTTATTAAAAAAGTAATTTCCAATCTGTTCCCATTTCCAAACAGTACCGCAGTATTTCATTAAAGACATTGGCAGTTGTTGTTATCAGAGGTATTGTTGTGAAAGTCAGTCCTCATCTGACCCATGTGCTTCCACCGGGGCTGAACCTGTTATCCACAATGCCTACATCACACCCAAATTCCCAGTCTTTGGCAAGGTTCCCACTCACATTGTGCCGAATCATGTGGGCCTGCTGCTGTTGCCATGGGGACATGGTAACCTTGCCTCAGACCTGGGGGTGGTGGAGAGATTGAGGTTGTCATCCCTGACAGTATGCAGAGCAGAAAATAATGGCGAGATGACGCATCAGATGATATCTCGGAAAGAAACAATAGAGGAATGCACTGAACAATTACTGGCAGACAAGTTTGGGAAAGACATTGTAGACTTGGCAAGGCAAAACCACAAACTGACAAACAGACAATGCCGCTGACAAGCACAAACTGTCAATAATAGAAAGACAAAGATGCAGAAAACAGATGAAGCTTGAGTTTGAGAGTCAAACTTGAGCTGCACTTAAGTTGTTGACTTGACACTTGACCTGATCGCTGTCAACAGCAAAAGTCTTTGTGTCTTCAGGGAGATGTATTTTAGCAGAGACTAGAGACACTTTTTTTTTATTTTTCAAATTTTCAAATTCAAATATTTTTTGACGCCAAAGTTTGCACTGATGCAAGCTGACGGTACATCCGCCCCTTAGAATTTTGTTATAAGAATGAATCTCTCATTTAACGTACAAGTAATGAAACATTGGTTATGGTTTTGTAAATCCATCTTCTAGAGAGGTGTACAACATTACTGTCGCCACAGGAGGATTGTTGTCATGAATTATAGTTATTTCCTCCATGTACCTTATTTGGTTAAACTCACAATGGTGCAGCTCACCTTGTGTTACAGTTATCCCTATTGGAAATCTTCTTCTATATCTGTATTATAGCTGTAGGTCTGTGTGCCACATAGTTCTATAATGATGTTAGTTCAACCATGAGTTAAAATCTTACCATCGCTTACTCTTATTCCTAACCTCTGTGGCTTTCTATCTTTCGTGGAAGATATTTTGGAAAATGCATGTTCATTATAAGATAAAGATTGTAGGACAAAAACAGTTAAAAGATTATTTTCTACTAGGTTTTGCAGCAAATTGTTTAAAAGAACCTTAGAGCAAGTAAATAATGACAGAATTAAATGTGAACATGAACTAATGTGAATAGTTTTAGCATGAGAGTAAACTATTTTACTGAACTTTTGCACAAAATAAAAAAAGGTTACTAAAATTTCTAAACAAATTGCGCATCACGCATCATTTTTTGGCTTATATGGTATATGATATACAAAAAATATAAATGCCTTGCTCAAGGAGAAAAACTCATATCAAATATCACACATCAGGCTTCAATCATCATTTAGACATGTTGGTTCATGTGCTTAGAATATCTAAAAAAGTTGAAGTTAGTTTGAAATAAACTCAGCTAAAGAGTAAAAGTGAATGCTGTAGTATTCTGACAGACGTCCTGTCACATGTGCTGAGCTTATGGAGTGATCAGTCAGTCCCTCACACAACAGAGGTTGCTCTGATGGGGCGAATCAGTTTGGGCTTGAGCCATACAGTTGGGTGGGGGTTGGAAGTGGGGGGGTTTGTTGGCAAGGTGAGGTTACGAGGCTCCAGTTGGTCCACTGGAGGCTGGCTGACTGATGGGCAGAGGGGGGGACATAGCCAGTCTGGCCTGGGCAAGGAGGAGAGGCTGGTGGGAATGGCGGAGGGGTGCTGGACCCTGGCCCAGAGTGGTGACTGCCTGTCTGTCCAGGCGCTGGGCCACTCCAGCCTGCTCCCCCAGGCTCCTACCCCTGAGTGGGCATTTCAAAGGGATATGCCTGCCCTCTCTCTTTCAATCACACTTTTGCCCTTGCTCTCTCTCCCTCCTTTGCCTTGCTCCTTCTCAGTCTTTATCTGCGACTTGTTCACTCTTCCTACCACTCTTGAGTATCTGGCCTCTCTATCCGTCATTTAAAATGACATTCATTTCCACGTAATTGATTCACCGATCCCAAATGCTGCATTCATATATTCTACTGCACTTTGTTGGAGTAACCTTCCCGATCTGTTTGATTTCGACCCATTCGTCAGACTCTGACCAATCGCACTGTGGGGCAGAAAGCTAGAAAGAGAGCGGTCTAGAAGGGAGAGGAGGAGGGATGGAGTTGTACCGCTACACTGGACCCATCTGCCCGATGTCTTCCCCTGCTGCGGAGCATGATGTTGCTCCATGACTCGATGGCTCCACCATGGTGCTGACCATTATGCTGCTGCTTTATTGAACTGTGCCCCAGAAGCTCCACAGCAGAGACCGCATTGAATTCAGAGCAACTGAGCTGTTCTTCCGCTCGCCGCATTTGTAGATGGCATTTTATATGTTTATGACTCCATATGAGTCGCATTAGGTTTGAAAATCAGGGTAAAATGATCGTAGACACTCACAAGGTCCACCCCAAATATGTTTATTACACAACATCCAGACAGTTTAATGATAGGAAAATTCATAAGCAGGGCTGTTTTATTAAAAGAAGATTTATATTGTTTTATATTTTGATTGCATTATATTACAAAAAAAGTTTAATATGTTGTAAAAGAGCATGATCATTGTTTTTTTTGTTTTTTTATTGCTGGAATATAAATAAATAGTTTATTTAAAAAATCATGTTTTTTATTAAGTTATCAAGTTTTATTGTTTTATATAATATACTTAATATAATATATTTATAATATATTATATAAAATTCTTATTAGGTGACATTTTATTTTAAGTTCTAATTCTCTATTTACTATGATAATTGCCTCAATAAACTCCTAATTTGTGATTTACAATTAGTAAGGTAGATTTATGGTCATGTAGAATATGTGCTTTATAAGAGCTAATAATGGAATTTAAAAAATTTTTACATTTTATATTAAGTTTGATAGACTGTAAATTATATTTCTTGTTTGTCCGCAAGTCTAAACAAAAATATATGCTATAAACGCATTGCAAATTCAAAGCATCACGTAGTCGAAGCCAAAAATGAGCAATTCCAAAGAAATAATTTACCTTAAAATGATTAGTTTGCATTCTCGCTTTCAAGAGAAACGCTCATTCTGCAAATGACATTAAAGCGACAGTAAATACATCAGGCTGCAATTGATTTGACCGCTCTATTTTTCTAGTGAGCTTCTGTCAGTTCCTGAGCTACCTATCCTCCACCTCCCCTGCCAGTAATTAATGTGACTCCTCCACACCCTCTGTCCGCTCTTCGTCTCCCACCTGGCATTTTCCGGGCAGTAGGTCTAGTGAAATTCCTGCATCCCTATTGCCAGCCGCAAGGCGGTAACCACTGGGGTTTCTGAGAGTGTTCCCACCCCCAGCACACACACACACACACACACACAGCCTGTCCTGTCCCTGTCTGCAACTCTGGCAGACTCTACATTCTTTTCAGCAGCATTGGTTCCCTATGGTAACCAGGAGAGCGGCGAATGGTGACCTGTCAAGTTAATGTCGAAAATAAACACTTATTTAAATGAAATGCGTCCAGTGCAGTTCTCTAATATACAACAACGCATCAAATACTTCCACAGAAAAAAATGTCAGTGTAAATGTATACGATATAAATGACTCTTAATTAATAAAATTAAATATAAATACCTTTATTTTTTTAAATATACAAGAGAAGTCATCATGTATTTACCATATGAGACCCTGGAGCACAAAACCAGTCTTAGGTCACTGGGGTATATTTGTAGCAATAGCCAAAAATTCATTGTATGTTCAAAATTATCAATTTTTCTTTTTTGTCAAAAATCATTAGGGTGATGATTTAATGTACAACAAAGATATTTTGTAAATTTCCTACCATAAATATATGAAAACTTCCTTTTTGGTTAGTAATATGCTAAGCTAAGACCTAAAATTAATTTTTTGCACTCTTAGAGTCCAGATTTTAAATTGCTGTATCTCAGACAAATATTGTCCAATCCTAACAAATCATACATGAAGGGATTGTTTATTTATTGTATTATTAAGATTATTTATTTAGCATTCAGATGATGTATGAATCTTAATTTCGTAAAATTTACACTTATGACATTTAACAGTTAAGATGCAGTCTATATAATTAAAATTTAAGAAGAAAGGTAAAATATGTAACTGCAAATATTTAATATTTAGCATTTAACATGCTGAATGCTCTCAGTTTGGAGAAGCTAGGAATTTTTTAATCACTGGAACGGGAATTTTAGGCGACGGTTTGTTAACTTTTTATAAGCACATACAGAAGCACACACACACACACACAGGCAGACGGGTCTTGTGTTTACACTCTTAATTGGAGGGGAGGGTTCCAGTTGACAGACAAGCCCTTAGAGATACACAATTGCAAAAAAAAAACAGCTGCCAGCCTGTGGCTGGAGGGGTAGCTGACTGCAGGCTGGAGCCGGGACAAGAACATGACAGGAACTTGATGAGAACGTAATGGAAACATCCAACTGACAGAATTATGAGTCCTAACAGACAGCCTCCACTTTTCCTAAACAGTTAAAAACAGGTAAGAGACAATGACACTAAAGAAAAGAGTTTTCTACAGGAAGATATTTGCATAAAAAATAAAGAAAATCTTTTGTGCAAAAGCCTTACACATAGAAAAGAGGAGAGAGATGCATGTGAACTGGCAGTGCGTGAGACAGCAAGACGGTACAATTTGGAGTCTAGTATTGGTGTATGAACAAGAGTGCCAGAATGTCACTCAAAACAAAGTGGGGTTTGGACGGGGCACAAGCAAGGAATGCTCACCCCATATGGGGGCTCGTCCTCAACTCGCATGCCTTTCAAACTGGGTGCAGGGTTAATTATATCACATAATTAAAGACTCAATAATGTTAACGTGTGTATTCGAGGATGGGTGCTCACAATTTGGCTTGAGGACAGAATTACACTAATAAGTGTTATATCAGATCACCTTTTACTCACCCTTGTGTCATTCCAAATGTATTCTTTTGCTGATATTTTGAAAAATGTTTCCACTGTTTGTGCCCATACAGAGAAAATCAGGTCTTAACAAAGTTAAAAATATCCTCTGTAGAAGAACGTATACTGAGAGTGAGTAAATGATGACAGTTTGAACGTTAACTAGACTTCTGTGACACAAATTTCACTAAGAGATTATTTGAATCTACATCTTTATGATCATTGATCCTTTCGAGTCAATGTTACTGGTGTTTGAGTCTAAACGTGACGCATAAACAGACACACCTTTACCTGCAAGGCAAGATAGAAAGGGGGAAAAAATCATAAATAGCCATTGCTTGTGCCTGTTTGGTGAATTTATTATGGGGATTTCACAGCCAACCTCACAATAGAACATTTCCTATATGTGATCTTAGGGCCTTGCAGACTACAAGAAAGACATCCAAGCATTTACCACATAAAGCCTGAATAAATCCGACCCTCTCTGTTCCTGTGCCTTTGAACTCCGAGAGAGGCGAGAGAAGTGAAGCCCACACTGCAGGGCAGGTTCCATCGTACACCTCATGCCATTTTTGCTTTTCTCAACGCAATCCATGTAATAAAGATATCGAGTGTTATCATTATTCGTTTGGAAAAGTGAATTTGCCACAATTGCATCGCAAGTTCTTTGAAGATCTGAGTTCGCGGATCTTTCACCAAGTTCACCTTGAGGGCCTTTGTATTGTGTGTGTGTGTGTGTGTGTGTGTGTGTGTGTGTGAAAGTGTGAGAGCAAGAGCGTAGAGAGAAAAGCATGTTTATGCATGACTGAAAGAACGTTTAGTGTCCCCTTGTGTGTACTTGTTTGTCCTTGTCAGTATGGTGGAGGGCTTACTTTGCCTCATATTGATGACTTGAAGGGAAGAATCGGTTTTAATTGAATCCATTTGTTTGCTGCTTGGCCCCTGTGTAAACAGCAGACAAACAATTACAGTAGTGATTAATAACCGTTAAATATTTTCTGAAGATACTAAATGCATCATGCATATTCACAGAATTCTATCTTAGTTCCGTGCCTCTTTCTGCACTACTTGGAGGCTTTAAAGTATGTTTATGTTCAACAAACGTGTTTTAAAACTTGTCTATTTTTTTATTTATTATTAATTAGTATGCATGTTTTTTTTAATAAGTGTAAACGTAATTATATACATAGATTTATAAAACCTAACTGTATTAAGTCATTTTAATGGTCTCTCTCATCTCGTCTCTCTTTTCCCCCCCAGTCTGTTTCTATATGGAGATCGCAGTGACCTTAGTGATCTTTTGAAATGTACTGTGCAATCATCCTCCGTTTCTCCCCACCCTTTCCAATCTGACATCTTATTTTCTCGGACCGTGACGCGTAACATTTAACCCCATTTACGTTTGCTGTACCTTACGCGAAGATGTGGCACACGGGAAATTATGAATGTCAATAAAGATCAAACGAGCTCTTTTATTCATAGTAATTACTTTGAGCAAATATACCTTCACGTTCAAGTGTTCCTCTCATCAAAAATGACTGTTATCGCATTTAAACACTGTCACAATTATGTCAAATCAGAAATATTTAGGGAGAATATTAAGGCAAGTTTATCATGCTAAATTATTTCCATTCAGCCATTTCTAAAAAAAAAACTTCAAACTATATTTAACGCTGGAAGATACAGTCAAGTCAAACGTTCATTTAAATAAATCAACAATATTTTTTTTTATCAATCCAACAATTTCAGAGTAAGTGCAACATGGTGTTATAATTGAAATGCCACTAAAGATCTTCTAATCTTCAGCTGTTAATAAAACTGTGAAGAAACTGATCCTTTCCTACTGCGCTCCTCCAAACATTCACATAAGATAACATCAGATGATGTCCACTTTGCATTTGCCCACCAGTGCTTGCAAAACATTTGGACCTGCAGGGGAGACAGAAAGAGAGATTAGTACTTTAATGATGTTTTAAATATTTTTAGTAGTAGTAGTAATGGATGTGAAATAAATATTAAAATAACATAGCTATTATATTTTTTGTAATTTAAATATTATTATTGCAGGCTATTTTGTTTGACTGTTTTGTACTATATTAAATAGTTTTTTCATTGTCTCTATTAATGGGGATGGTTAGTTGTAAATGTAATATTCAGTCATTTTAAAAAACAAAACGTCGTAATAATATACTAGATACTGTTACATGCTCAGCGTTAGAAGCCAAATAAACGTTTAATGTTGCAACTCGCCATTCAACCAAAGTGGAGATTAAAGGGAAGGGTGTCATTTACTGGGATTGCGCTGTTGTGGCCACAGGCGCGAACACGCATTGCTCTTTTTCACTTTGACAAACCACAATTCCTTTAAAGATGAGAGTTCCCTCCGGACGCGGGGCGTTTAGAATTTGATAAATAATTTAGCAGTTTAAACAGCGAGAGGCAACGCTGGGCGAGATCCCAGCGATAAAGGCACGCGGGATGATGGTGGATGAAACCTCGTTTATTTATCATAGCTGTGACTGGCGTGTTACTAAATAAATTACACAGCGCGTTAATATAACGTCAAGCACGCGCTCCTGAATTCCACCCGTCTAAAAATCTGCAGATAGGAACTTTTCGAGTGTTTCTAGCTCCCGTTCATTTTTAAATCCTGAACGAAGAACCGCAAAACTCCATCATTTGTCCGTGTTTATTATGTTGTTTATTCAGATGTTCTCGTAGTCCTACAAGCACAGTTATCATTTTGGTTCATCCTTTACATGAAGCGACCCGCATTTTTTTCTTCTCCTTCTTCTTCTTCTTCTTCTTCTAAATTTCATACTTGAGCAATTTGCGTTGAAAGATTCATTTTTCATTCACTTTCGAGCACAAAGAACTCCAAAAGCGCTTGAAGTGAGAGACATTGTTTATAGATTTTCACAACAGTACGTGGCAGGTGGATGTGGGGAAATATTAACAGGTAAATCACCAGGATAATGGTGGCTGTCATCGTCTCCAGGACATTCCACAATAGCAGGTGCACAACTGAAGCTTTCCATCCTGTCTTCAAGTGTAAAAGTTTTTTTTTTTTTTTTCTGCATCTGTAACCCAAAGAAAGATCAGACTCGATTAATGGGACGCCATTCCAATATATATATATATATATATATATAATATTAAATAACCTACTGGAATTACACAATAGGAAGTTTTTATTACTCATGTTTTTTTAAATGTTTCTGCGTTTACTTTCTTGAAACGGCTTTATCCAATGTAAATAAAATAAAGAGAGGAATAAACTCAAGTCTCACTGAAAAACAACCATGATGGCACATCAAATTATTATTATTAGTATTAATAATAGTAATAGTTGTTGTAGGTTGTATAATTTAGTAAACAGGAAAATACCCTACCCTTAAAAAATAATACAATTAATAATAAAAATGCAACATTTGCTATAATTTATGCTTTAATAATATCAAACAGAAAAAAAAATATTATATTTAAACTGAAAAGGAATAAGAACGTACTGATCCTTGTGAAGGATCATATGGATTGGAAATTATAGTTTGCCATAATAAGAATTAAATCTGACGGTAATGACACACAACAATAGTAATGGTAGTAGCACAATAATAGTCATTCTAATAATAGGTAGAATGTATTCGTAAATTATTTTAATCATAAAAAGTTGCATTTCATTTAAACATATCTGAGCTGGATTCAATTAAACAAAAAAAGAAGCATGCGTTAAATAACAATGATCTTTGTTCATTTGTTGCTCACCGTTGTTCATTTGTCCGCGCGTGGCGAGTCACCCGGGCGCTTGTCAGGTTCTCCTCTTCTCAGGATATCTTCAAATGTATAGACTTAAAGCTGTTATGATACAGTCGGCTTTCCTCCCACACAGAAGAGTCCCGATAGACATGTCTCGAAGTGGGTATTGGCAACATGTTGTTTTTAACATTTCGAAAGCTCCCTAATTCACCTCCTCGTTGCGCTACTCCACTCTGGTTTCACGTGTATTCTACATGTCTTATAAAAGGCCCTAATCTAGCCCCATGGCAATGCGATGCTCTCATCTCTTGATGCATTTGGGTATATCAGCTTGAGCACTTGCAGTTTGAGCGTCATGTGGACGAGAGGACAGTTTTAAGGAATTAAGTCCCCGTAAATCCCTCCAGCTACGCAACAGAAATGCAAGAGGTCTGCGTGGATTCTTAAGCGTCCGCGTTTCTCAGCTTTAACCTCGCTGTTATAACAATTATAGAAATGAGTGTGCTGTTTTCACTCGTTATTCATAATCATGCACGAGTTTCCTTTGCAACTTTTTAAGTGGTAAGATTGCAAACTATCCCACGTTCACTAAGGGCCAAAAAAAGTAATTTCAATTGGATCAATAATGCAAAAATATAATAGCATTGTTTTTTTTTTTGTTTTTTGTTTTTTAAAGATAGGAGTGTAAAAAACGAAACATATTTCTTAACGCTATGAGTTAATGTTACAACATAAAAATGACATTCCTTTGATTCTCAGAGATGAGAATGTGCTCCGCTAGGGCCTCGCTCTCATTGGCTGGAGAGTTTGCATCAAAAAGTAGCTGTCGACATTTGTTTCCCTGCAGAGGGCCCTGCGAGAGAAACAGACTCCAGTCCTGAGCTCTTCATTGGCCAGCGTGCTGTACAAATCAGACTCCAGCAACTTCAACCCAGAAGAGCAGCGAATCATAACCGTATGTGCTTTAATCTCTCTAAACCATTTCATCCGTCCTTCGCGTTTAGGCTTCATCATAACTCATTTGCTTCACGGTTTGATGAAAAGGATTGTATCTTGATGTCTTCAATATTTGTGTAAACATTTAGACGTGTATTCGCTATTGGACATAAAACTTTAACGGACTTCGAATTGAATCCAGTGATTCAGTAAGTAGCCCGCCTCATGTAGACGTGTGAAATGTATTTTTCTGTATTGAGATTTAGGACAGTTATTATTTTTATTATTAGGCTAATATTAATAGCCTACCGTTCTTATGAAATGTAGGCTAAATGAATCTTTCTGCGCAGTCTGTTTATCTTTTTACAGCTTGTGCTTGTATTTTGAGAAAGCCAAACAATTAGGCTAAACTATATGCTACTTATTTAATATTTATGATATTTATCGACCCGCATCTTCATTTGTGGTAGTACCCGTTTCACTTAAAAATAATAATAATACTTTAAATCAGCGTTTACTGTGTTTCTAGCTCATTTTAACCGTTTGGGTGAGAGACATAATTCGGCACACTGCTCTTATTTCTGATAAGGATATGAATACAAATAAACAAGGAGTACATAACATGCATTTTATATTGCGTCGTTGCATGCTGCTTGATATATATACCTCTAATAACCATCCGATGATTATAGTCTCATTAATTTTTTTATTATATCAGTACTATCTGTATCATACCAGAGACACCGTTGAATTGAAGTGTCTGCGAGTGCGTGTGTGTCCGAGCGCGCGCGCGTGTGATTTTTATTGTAGTCATGCACAGAATCAATGAGGCCAAACGTTCAGCTGAAGAGGTAGCGTCCAGTAATTAGGGGAGCGCGTGCCACACGGATTATCTCCTTAATTTATCAACAACAACATTTATCATAATTAATTCTTGGATGAGGTAATTACTATTGAGCGGCTGCGCAACTGGTAGACGAGGACTGTTTTAAGTGACAGATTGAGGGGCGAAACCGTTGGATTAAAAAAAAAAAACTTTTTTTGCATAATAAGGCTGAAGTTTTTGTTTAATAATTCCATCATGTATTCAGACAGGATTGTGATTTTGTTGGTTCTGAACTTCGGTTAATTTGGAGTTTTGCTTGAACCAATGGCCTGTTACAAAAAAACTTTTTTTGTTTGTTTCATTAGGGCCCTAAAAATTGATTGGCTAATAGCCTAATCAGTTCGTTTGAGTTAAATTATTTTTAAAGTCTAATAAACTAGTAAAATAAATACGACAGCAATCTATCTAGCAACAACATATTTAATGTAACATCGAATAATTAAAGTTGATGTATTGTATCATTTCTGAAAAATGCCAAAGCGCGTAATTTAAGGTTTATAGCTTACTCTTTTGACTAATGTGAGTGGGGAAAGAAGGTGGTTACTTTTGTCCTTTGCCAACAGAGCTTTTGTTATCAGCATTAGTTATCAGGCTAACAGTGGCCTTTGTCTCCACCAGTAGCACCCAATCAATGCTCTTACGCCTGAGACAATTAGCCGGGTTCCTATGCAAATTGTGTCTCGGGCTTGTGTGCACATTTGAACGACTGAGTTTTGTCTTTGTGAAGACTTGTTGCAATTAATAGATGTTACTTTTTGGGGTTGGTGGGGAGAGGGGAGGAAGGGGAGGGACGGGGGGCGTTTGTCAAGATGAGCTTCGTTCATCTCATGAGGACAGCTGGAGGTCTGGAGCGGCTTTAAGAGCACGTTGCGGTGTGGACGTGGTTTATTCGCCTATAAGTCACCGCAGCTAGAGGAACCCTGTTTCCATCTAATGACAGACGTTGAAACGACAGCCTCAGTCGCATTTAAGTGAACGCCTCTGTTTATCTTTGTCGTTTTTTGAAAACAGGGTTTTTGGTTTCACCTCCACCGCTGAAGACGCTAACAAGCTAGAAGCAGAAACAAGGCTTAGAAAAGAAGACTAAAGGGGCCGGTGTTCAGCCTTCCGAATTTTCTCCAACTTTAACCCCCCACAACCATCTTTAGCATGATGTCGTATCTCAAGCAACCACCTTACACGGTCAACGGGCTAAGTTTAACTACCTCCGGTATGGACCTTCTGCACCCTTCCGTTGGATACCCAGGTGAGAGACAGGCTTCCGAATTATGCATTTTATGTAAAAGATACTTGAAATTTATGCAACCAACGACACTGGTTTATAGATTCAAAAATCGTTTGCACGTGCTTTAATGTAAATAGTAGGCCTGGCTATTTATATGCTTTCTAGTCTCATAATTTCACTTCCACTCAAGGCTTCTTGAGATGAAACTTATTATTCAGCGGTTATGTGTAGCTGATGCATAATTAAATTGTAGAGGTATGAGGCAGTTATGAATTTTAAACTGTACAGCCTTTTTTAAAAAACAATCTCACACAATCCAATATGGCTTGTACGTCGTAATAATTTAAAAACAAGTTGAATTAAAATAAAAATGTAGACTAAATGTTATTTTGACATATTGCTACCCGATAGGCCTATATTCTTTTTATTGCACCACTGAAATATCAAGCGAGAAAAAGTTTTAAATGGTTTACTAAAAAAATAAAACAAGTTACGTCAAAGGTTTTGGATATATTAATATTTTATTGGCCTATAAATATTTTGGTATCATAAATTAATATTTATAACCCGTTTTTTAAATAAATCTATGCATGAAAGATTTTCGGATGGACAACCTTGTGATGCATTTGTTTATTTAAAACAGCGACTCCTCGAAAGCAGAGGCGGGAAAGGACGACATTTACCAGAGCGCAACTAGATGTGCTGGAGGCTTTATTCGCGAAAACGCGCTACCCGGATATTTTCATGCGAGAGGAGGTAGCCTTGAAAATCAACTTACCGGAGTCCCGTGTACAGGTACGTGTCATTCAAGTAATGCAAGAGTGGCTTGATTTAAAAGTTGAACCATCTAAAATCTGTTCACATCTTTATGAGACGAGAGGCGCATTATACTAAAATGTCAATAATAATGTTTGTTGTTTCTGATTTTGCGCAGAGACAGTATGAAGATAATTATAGAGCGCTACCCCACAACTTTAGTAAAGTTCAAAGCGTAAATATTAATAAACCCTTTTTTATCACGTCAGGTTTGGTTCAAAAACCGAAGGGCAAAGTGTCGCCAGCAGCAGCAACAACAACAAAACGGAGGCCAGAACAAGGTGCGACCTGCCAAAAAGAAGAGCTCTCCAGCGCGGGAGGCCAGTTCTGAGAGCGGGGCGAGTGGCCAGTTTACCCCGCCCTCCAGCACTTCAGTCCCGGCCATCTCCACCACAACCGCGCCGGTGTCCATTTGGAGCCCGGCCTCCATCTCCCCGCTGTCAGACCCACTCTCTACCTCCTCCTCCTGCATGCAGCGATCCTACCCTATGACCTATACTCAAGCGTCTGGATACAGCCAGGGCTACGCTGGTTCCACATCCTACTTCGGGGGCATGGACTGCGGCTCATACTTGACGCCCATGCACCACCAGCTGACCGGGCCAGGGTCCACTTTGAGCCCCATGAGCAGCAACGCGGTCACCAGTCACCTGAACCAGTCTCCCGCGTCCCTCCCCACGCAAGGTTACGGTGCCTCGGGGCTCGGCTTCAACTCCACCGCGGATTGCTTGGATTATAAGGACCAGGCGTCCTCGTGGAAACTGAACTTCAACGCTGACTGCTTGGATTACAAAGATCAGACTTCCTCCTGGAAATTCCAGGTGTTGTGAAACTAACGAAACGTCTGCCATTCTGTCCGATCAACACACTAAAAGACCATAAAACAAACCTTGTAGACCTGCCATCCTTCCAAAAACAGAAGTGTCCCGTGACACGCGAACTCTCCGAGATGGATGGGCCGCATCGCGCCCGACAGCGCTTTTGAAGTTCGGCTTTGACATGAAATATCTATTTGAGCTACATGCACCCCTCGTGGCTTGCAAAGTAGCATTTGACGGGGCGTGAATGCTTAAAACATAGGCCATTTGACCACAACCTGTTGTTTAAGGTACAGGGAATCAAAGTGAATTTGTAATAAGTTAGGTCAAAGCCACGGAACAAATCCTTACACAAGAAAAGAGGAGAAAAAAGTACACGGCAAAAGGAGCCAATCTTTTGGTTAAGTGCTTGGAATGGGCAGGCTTTCTCTAAGCCTCTTACAGCACGCCGACCTATTTCAATGTTGGCAAGACGAGAGACACTTCCATCAGGAGGATGATAGAGAGGATGTGTGCGAGTGCGTGTGTGCGTGCGAGTGTGTGTGCGTGCGCTGAACGCCCCCATGGCGACCTGGATGCACTACTTTATTTAAGAAAAGGTGTTTATAAGGAATCAATATGTAGTTTTTAAAAGACAATCAATGTGTGTCTTATATAAATGGTACATTTGTGTTTTTTTATCTGTGCTAGCCTTCGAAACTGTGATCTGTTGTAACTGTATGCAATTTGTGAGCTCCGTCGCATCTGCGAAGACTCGGCTGTGATTTTAATAGATTTGTTTTTCTTTAAGGAAACACGACGGTAAATAATACTAGTCACATGATTACTTATTGGATTAATTTTAAGAGACAAACAATCTCGAAAATACAGGGACTCGAGAGAGAGAGAGTGTGTGTGTAAGAAAGGAACTGTCTGTCCCCGCTCATTGATCTCCATCGGTCATTACTGATATACCACCCACGTGGATCTTAAACTTGTCTGGAGTGGTAATGTGGTCCCGCCACAGAAATATTAATAAACAATTTCAAATCTGACACCATATTTAAAGTTATTACGTCTGGACGAGTTATTAAAATTTATTATGAATTGTATGTGTGTGCTTGTGTTTTAATAGATCAGCTTGAAATGCAAAGGTTAATGCAAAGAGGCCCCGTTTATGAAAAAAAAGACGGCTAACCAAAACACCATATTTTAATCGATTTCCTTGTGCGATGATGTTGCATGAAGAAACAGATGGCAAATGGCGTGCACATTAAATAATTATATCTGTTTATCAACAGGATGGGCTATTTTAAAGCGCTCTAAATGTGAACTATTTTATTAGCTTCATCAGTTTATTTGGTTTGTTTTTTTATGAAATGGTGTCAATTTCCTTTGGAGGAAAGAAAATGCATATCCTTATTAAATATTAATAGCGTTCTCCTGGTTGACTGATTTACAAGAAATTGCCCACCTCTTCACATCATTGTATTCCAATCTTTTTTTTATTAAAATGCGCGTCAACAAGTGGTTCATAAAGGGATAGGCTTTGATAAGGTACAGGCCCAGTCAGAAGCTTAAATTAAAGGTTAAACTTGAAAAGCACTGGCGTCTTGTAATTTGGCTATTAAGCATCAGGACATTTAAAGTAAATGTATCTTTGGAACTGCAAAGCGTGAGCAAATTTTAATTATTTGTCATTTTCCCCGCCGGGTTTCCGGCCCTTTCGTTTTAAGAGACATGGCACCAGGAATGTGCGGCTTGGGAAAGTCGCGCTAATCCGCGCCTCAAAGACCAGTTAATCCCAATATTTCACTGGCGGGGTTTCTTTAGGGCAGAGGGCAATTCAAACGTAACTCAAAGCCTTCTTTAAAGACCGCCTTTTCTGAATGCAGAACAGCACCATTTTGGTATTTCACAATAGAAAAGTGTGCGTGTGTGTATTGTGCGTATATATTATATATCTGCACGCCGTGACAATTCTACAATACTGTTTTGCTGAATTCTCAGGAAGAAAAAAAAGCAATTGCATTAAAAATCAACATACATACAATAAATAAACAAAGATCTATTAAATTAAAAAAGCAAACAATAAAATACAAACTCAATGCTCTAATTCCAAATTTGATTTATACAGTTCTGAAAGCTAACACCCCGGAGTCCTCTGTGACCGAATAGAAAAGTTTCACAAAGAGTCCCCTCGGTAAAGGAGGGGTAAAGAGCGAACTGAGGACTTTACCGTCGGGTCCTGGAATAATTGTATTGTAAGGGCCCGACTTGAGCGACATCTCATAATTACACTGTTTCACTTGGAGGCAGGGAGTCAGAATCGAATCTCTGAATTCTTCCATCATAATTGCGAGCAGTGGAACATTCAATTATCATCCTTGACATTGCCAAATAATCTTTTCATTCACATCCTCACTAAAAGACAATTTCAAGAATGGTGCGCAATGATCAGAACATTTGTAGAAAACCTGAACCGTTTCCAGAGGAGTTTAGAACGAAATGAAGCTTACTAAATTATACTGTACGTTGGATATTTTCTCAATATTTTATTTTATTTTATTTACGCGGGCTGCCGAACAGCAAGATGAACGTTAAAAAAACTGAAAAAAGTATGCAGTTGAGGGGTTATACACAACACTTTTTAAACCTGTGACAAGTTAGACAAATAAAAAAAGTAAGCACTAAACAGCGATGAAATGAAGAAAACAAATACAACCCCAACTTCAAATTCAGTAACACTATTTAAAGCACTCCTGAAATTAGTCTAAACGACTGACCTATAATATATATATAATAGTATATATATATTTGTTTTATACGGATCTTGATGCAATTTTTTTTTGAAGCAGCTCTATTTTTCATACGAACTCTGAGACCTCAGTAAAGAAAAAAATGTTATTCGTCTCTAACGATTAGAGACCGTTATTTTTTCACTCTGGGCCAACTATGAGTACAACGACTAAGCTACCCGGGTGTCTTTTCCAAAAAAATAAATAAATAAAACACCTGACTTCTAAAATGACCTCAACCGGAATCCAGCAGCATATATTTTACTTGTTGCTTGTTAGTGTTGTTAAAAATGTATATGCACCGTACAACACGGTCCAAGAACACGTGATGTTTTCATAACAGCTTAGAATATATCTGAATCATCTCTAGAGCTAGGCCTACTGTCTAAAATAAAACCTCTTTGAATTTAGAAGATTAAGTTGTTATTTGTCAGGTACACTGACACACAAAGCACAAACAAAACTGTGAATATAAAATTATAAACGAAATAATATTTAAACGATAGGCTATACAATTCAAACAATAAAGCATAACACGAATCAAGTAAAATATGCAATGTACAATTGTAAATCCAAAAACAACTGGGGGGGGGGGAGTACTAGAGAAATATATCTTATTATTATTGATAAATGAGTCACTTAAGTTGCTTGCTAGCAATGTTTGAAATACTTAGGCCTAATTTATTACACATATAAAAAAGGGCGAAATGTAATTAAAAAAATATTTACTATTTAAATTTACTATACCATCACCTTTACCTTTATCACTACAGAAATATATATATATTTTTTTCTAACATTGAACTCGCATAAATCACACTATTGTTTATTTATCCCTATCATTATATCACATTGTCAAAAAACGTTTATCGTAATAAAACACATCCTAATTTTAATCGCTATTTTCATCCAACCGTCGTGTCTGTACGCCTGAAGTGAGCTAAGTAGGTCAATTACGACAGTTACTGCCATTGTAGCGGACAGACGTGCCAGTTGCAACGACAGTTAATTGAATTTTGAGCTACAGTTAGACGAAACTTGACGCCATTGCCACCCACCCCAACACTCAGGGGGTCAGTCACAATTCAGTGCACCAGAGAAATAACTTCTATAACAGGTATTGTTTATATGCATTATATTGTTTATATGTTTATATGCATTACCTTTTCTCGATTCCTGATATAGGCTATCACTGTAAATAATTCGCCATAGCTGATGCTCTATAAAACACTTCATCATCTATGCTGTCATAGTTTAGGACAGAAATATGACAGCATAAGGCAGACTCTTGCTATGTTTAAGTGTTTTTCTCCCAAAAATGCACGTCAGTTTGTTTGTTTGGAAGCTAGAAGTTACTGAACATTTCTGAATTTAATTAAAGAAGTAATTATGGCTTTGGTAAGCCAGGGTTTCGGTCGGAAATATTGATGAAGATAAGTGAAAGTGATGAAAGATAAATACATTTAATGGGATTTCCCGTGATGCTGATCATCTTAAGGGGCTTTGCAGCTATTATTTATCCCACAGTTGTGCTCCTTTCAAACTTAACATATGCGCGCGGATGACGACGGACATCAGCGGTGTAAGTAAATATATATAGCTTAGTCTTTAATTAAGGCGGTATACGCCAGGCTATATCGATATGCATTCGTACTGAAGGAAGCAATGAGGAGATAACAGTCTGTTCTTCCATTCACTAAAATTAGCTACTTTTGCTTTAAAAGTAGCCCTACAGAGGCTAAGATGTTTTTTGTCATGTAAAATTACGTCTATCTCGGGACGCGCAAATTGTGGATCATTTTTTTTAAATTATTTTACCTATTTTATTTTATTTTTTTATTCTTCTACGGTGTACAAGAATTTTGCAACCATAACAACAGCGGGTTGTTATTCATTAATATTATTATAGGCCTATATATAATAATAATAATAATAATAATAATAATATATAATTAATATTATTATTCATTGACACCTTAACTGTAAAAACAACGAGAAAGATTCGTCAAAGTACACATAAAGGTGGCTTTCGTTAATTTACACTCGTTCCTTGGTACTTGGGTGACGATATCTTTAGGAAACGTGTCGTAAAGCCAAGCGTGACGATTCTACTGAGTGCTTTGGAAACTCAACCTTTTGTTTGAATGTGGACAAGTTTCTGTGATGAAGTCCGAATAAATAGCCTATTAGAAGCCAAAGTGGTTTACAGCCTGCCTACAAGTATGGTTATAAACCAGTTTCGTCCGTGATGTTTGGAGCGACTCACTGTTTATTTACCGATAAACAGGGCGTGAAGGAAGCCCACAACTCCTGCGCACATGCTACTGACTTTTAACAATGCTGTTACAGTCTGTTTCATATGTGTACAGGCATGCTTTGTCACACAGTAGGATGCTCCCAGGGGTTGTAACTTCGAATTCGGTGTTGTTTTAATAGTGCACAAGTCACTGAAAGATCAGACGCCTTGACGTTCACGAGCAAAACCAAGGGCCTCCATTCCTGCAGAGCGCATCTTTCTTTTTTAATTACGGGCAACGCAGCCCTGAAGTAACATATGGGACGGGCAGACGCCGTTCTAATCCGCACCCCGCGTTGGTCGATGTTAGGCTAAACAATGGGCTCTCTTTAACCATTCACGAGCCAGAGGCTTCTTACGCGCACAGGTTGCCTTGGCGCTTGGGATAGCAGGAGACTGCAGTCTACTGGTCCCTCGACCCTTCCAAACTTCCATGTCTGCCACGCAAACCTGTGTCATTGGACACGCGACGCACGACAGCTTAGCACGCAACTAGTCGCTTTAGCGCATAATAATAACAACTGTAGACATATTGTATTGTAATTTACATTAATAAATATTATTATTATAGATTGCACGTGCTTAAAAGCTGGTTAACTAGCCAATAAAGTGAGTTATTTTCTGCATTAACTATGCATTTAAACAAAGCTTTTCCCAAGATGCACCTAAGTTCGGGCTATTTCAGATCGTTCACTAAAATCACTTACTTTGATAAATAATAATGATGAGGATAATCAGGCCATCAAGGCTAATCAATGGAGCAGCGGGTTATCTATTCTGTCCTGCTCATCCAGTCTAAGCTCACTCTATGCTTTTTACACTATTTATTTAAGTTTGTGACATCATCAATGAATCTGATAATCTTGTCAAAGATTAAATTAAAAGGGTTTTGTGCCAGTAATAACAGATTTAGATGTTTTAAAAATGAAGTCTAAAGGGATTGGGTTAAGAGCACCAAAAAGCATGTGATTTTAATTTCTCTGACTGCTCGCGTAAATCTGTGGATTTATGGAGATCTGAAACTGATAATAGTACTAACAGCCTGACAAGTCTGGATGTGTGGTAATATACAGACCACATACGCACAGAACAGAACCGTTTTCTGGCTTCCTTTCTTTTTCCTTGAAATTCCTTTCATTGACTGGAAATAATCATTTCTGATTTTCTGCTCATATGAAAAATGTAAAGGGTGGAAACGGCAGGGAGAAAGTGTGTTGAACTAACCGAGCTCAGCGGCAAGAACCTCAGACATTGTCATTCCGAGCCTCGGCTTCCTGTATGGTCTTTGATCCTGGTATTAACTACCAGCACAACGCAAGTGAATAGGCGAGATTAAAAAGAGCAATATTTAGTCATTTGGAATGGTGGAGGAGAAAGAACTAAAACTAAAATGTATAAGCTGATTATGAAGTCTCAACATATGCTGTGCTGAAACTCTGTGTAATAGCAGCGTCTACTGGTCAAGTTAATACCTATTTAGCTAATGCACACCCAAGGTCCGCATTCAGAGTCCATTTAGGCCCCCATGAGACTAAAGTTGTGGATTACGCTATATGGCACAGCTACCCAACATCTAGCCTATTTCCTCTGTTAGGCCTGTAGCCCATTAATGAAAAATCTCCTTAAAGGGACAAATGGAAATACTTTCACAGCGGATTATTTAGACTCTAATGGCAATGTTTTTAAATGTCCTACATGAACAGACAGTGTAAGAGCAAACTGATAATCCCAAACACGAGCGGTCATTCCCAGAACTTGGTCAACAGGAATTTACGATTCATCTAAACCGGCGCAAGTGACATTCATAAATGTCTGTTTAGTTGATTTTATGTAGTGCGTGTGGTTTACTACTTCTAACCTGTTGTGCATTTGTTTTTTACGTTTAGTCTTTGTGCGTTACCTCGGCCAGGACTCACACTGGTGAGACACTTTGTAGATCTCTCCACCGCAAACCCTCTGGGGTCCATCATTAGCCCAATTAAGCAGGTGCGCAGAGGAGGTCTTACCAATCATTTACACCTTTCCAATGAGCTCTCGCTCACTCTTAATCTCTCACAAATAAGGTGTACTTGTTAGAAAGAGTATTAGAGACCACTAATTAATTAGACCAAAATCATGAGATTATTGCTTTGAGACTCTCCCTGATGGACTGTGCTTGACTCTGAGCCTGTATATTAGTGGAAAAAGACAGGAGAAGGTAGTTAGGATTTGTTATTCTTTCAGTCCCTACAGATCAATTCAGACAGCCTAAATTGCTTTTCATTCAGTCGCCAGTTATTAGCTAATAAACTATATTCCAGCAAAGCATCACTTAATAGTTCTCAGGATCTGAAATAGGCCCTGTCCACACCACAGCAGAGTATAGTCCTGCTTCTGAGCGCTTACAGGGATGGTTCACCCCAAAGAACTAAATTATTATTATTCCATGATTTACTCACCCTTAAGCTATTCTAGGTGTATTTGTGTTTCTTCTTTCAGGTAAATACAGTCTGAGTTACATTAAAAGTGTCCTGGCTCTTCAGAGCTTTACAATAGCAATGAATGGGATTTAAGATTTTCAAGTGCAACAAAAGTGCATAAACGCGCCATAAAAACACGCATGGCTCCACACGGCTGGTATGTACACACTGGACAATTTTAACACCAGAATTTATTTTGTGGATTCCAACAACTGCTTGAAATCGAAGGCAAATCAGGATTTGTTCACGGAAAACAAAGACGTGGTCTGAGTAAAACACAGATTCGTTGCTGATGCCTGAGATATTTTGCATGCTAAGTATAGATATTTGAAATAGCATGCTAAATATGGATTTTTTCTGCATGCTGTAAAAATGATTTAGCATGCTAAATATCTGGACCTTTCTGGGACTCGGAGTTCTGCAGTGTGAAATGTGTTTTGACTGGAAATTACATCAGCTATGATTGCATACAGCCAATGAGACAGCACGGATACAGCACAAAGCAAAAGTTCAGGGGGAGCAGTCATACCTCCTGCAACAGAACATCAGCAAGTATGGCTTCTGCGAGCAACCATCTCTCTATTTTCTTCTTATCTATTTTTGTTGCAAATCAGTGTACAAAGAACTTGTATTGAAATCCTCCTGTGGGTCAGATATTTGTCTTTTGACAACTCAAAAGCATTCAGCACGATAGTGTAAAAGCAGCTTATCATATATTCCTTGCAGTCACTATTGTTAGAGGTAATATTTACAGCATATTTACTGAGAACTGCCATGAGGTACTGATTTTACCTCCTATTAACAATTTCGGTGATCTGATGAAAGCTGTTTCCACTTGATACTAACATGTGTCTTAAAACTTCTTCTGTGAGCACTGGTGTTCGGTTTATCGGTATATAGGATTTATATAGATATAATGGAGTGCAAACGGGGTTTCAATCTTAGTTTGTTTTAATACAATGCAAATGAGTTTGAATTTCTTGGTACACTTCCTCTGAATATCCAACACAGTCTTGCGTCAATTCGTAATGCTGAGTTCATACTGCACAATTTTAGCTCTGATTTTGCAAGTGACAATCATAGCACGATTTATCAAAGACGTAATTTGAGAAAATCGCCGACTTCTGAGAAATATTTGTCATGCCAAATATCTGGACCTGTCAGCAATTCAAAACCCTGCTGTGTGAAATGAGTTCTGATTGAAAAATTCATTGCTCTTGAACCTACAGCCAATGAGAAATCAAGATACAGGGCAGCGGGATGTTTGTCGGGCAGTTGTCAGCGATTCTTTCTATCATAAAGTCATGCAGTGTAAAAGCCTCCTGTTGCCGATTCGTCATGCAATGTGAACACAGCAGCAACTGAACGCTACCCCAGACAGTCATGAAGTGTGAAAACAACAGTGTTCAGACGACTCTGAAAATCATGCAGTGTGAGCTCAGCATAACTGCGTTCCTTACAAAAAGCATCTTTAACTAACTATGGTTGCGAGATCCATTGAACTTCATTGGTAACGACAGAACTTGCTTGTAGGTTTGCTTTTGGAAAATGATTTTTTTCATACAAATCATACGTTTTCATCTTTATACATTTGAAATTAGTATGAAATTGCATCCTCATAAAATAGCAATTTTTTCTTGTGGGATTGAATACATCCTATGATGGTAGGTGGGTGGCAAGTAGGTGGTGTTTTGGGATGCTTTGTACACTGATAGGTTAAAGGTTCAACATATTGCATTTGACTGAAATGCATGTATTTGCATGTAAATGTTTTCCCCATTTTTTATTCCACCAATGATCAAAATGTGCTAGATGGTGAGATATTGGTGATATTGGGCTAGTTTTGTTACATAAACCTGGCAACCCTGCTGACTATTTCTATAGTTTCTTTTCTTCTTCCACCATCTTCCAGGTCCCTTTCCTAAGCAGGGTAATTAGTCCTCCAAGGGCCCTTAATTGTTTGAGGATAAAGAGGTGATTTGCGCTTGGGAATACTTCATTATCCTAATCAAAGGCTGGAGAAATCGGAGCACTTGATCGTGCTTGTGAGAGCTCAGAAACTGCTCTTTGTTAGAGATTGAACCATTGACCTTAGTGCCACTCAGCTTTGCTTCAGGTACAACTACCCATTGTTTCCATTAGTGAATCAATAATTCAGATTCATTCGTTTACAACAAGAAAAAAAAGTTTCAGTTAGGTGTGTATATCATTCACCCAAATAAAGCAGTATTCACAAGGACATGAAAATTCTGTCATCATTTACTATTGTTTCAAAGCTGTATGAGTTTCTTCTGTTAAGCACAAAAGAGGATAATTTGGTAAGAAAACAGTTGCTATAGCCATTGACTTCCATTGTATTTTCCCCCTATGGAAGTCAATGGCTACTGGCAACTCTTTGGTTACCGAAATTCTTTCAAATATTCTTTTGTGTTGAATAGAAGAAACTCATACAGGTTTGGAAAAACAGTGGCAAAAGAGTCCATGCACACGGAGTCTAGAATTTTATCAAAATGCTTGCCACAAACGCGAAGTGCTGAAAATCAAACCGAACCTGATATTTGACTGATACAGGTTTTGGATACAATGTGTAAACATGATTGACAACGCGAGGTCATATTTATTTTTTAATGTGCAAAAATTTTGCATGGGAATTTTGGACTAGGTGTGCAATGACCTTAAATGAGGGAGAGTAAATTATGCATAATTTAAATTTTTGAATTTTCCACTTTAATTTGTAATACTGAGTCTCTGAAAAGCCTGAAATAGAATACAATTAATTAAAATCCTTTGTAAATGATATCAACAGTAATATACTTTTTGAATAAAATATGTCTCCAACAATAAATGGTGAACATAAACAGAGAAACAAAGACATTTGTATTTATTCGTAACATTTCATTAGCTGTTTTTCTCAATTATGAAACTTGAAAAGAATGTCAATACTAACATTTCTAATAACTGGCTTTAGCGTGTCTTCATTTATTTCTTATTGTGACCTTTGTGACACCACAGTGGTTATTTATAGCTACTGGTTATGTACTTTTGGGACGTAAGTTTAAATCCCAAGTGAGACCATCAGGTGTTGTTTGAATGAGTCAATCATATATAACCTGCTCTTGGTTACCTCAGCAGTTCCCATAGCAATAAGCTGCCCATGGGTTCTGGTTTAATCTGAAAGAAACAACACGGTAAAGATCCAGTATATCTGATCACATGGTTGCGTCTCTTAGCCTGACGCTGGAATTATATCATCAAAGAGTTGCTAAGTGACCAGGGTGATTGACAGCTTTAACTTCTGTTTTTGTCCATTTTTCCTCTACTTTGTCGTGTCTGTGCCCACCTGTTCAGTGCTCAGCGCGGCACAAAGCAAAGCACGTGCCACACCAGACACTCACCCACTGTTTTTTTTTTTTTTGTCCCAGTCAGACAAAAGGGCTATTTAGGCTGGGCCACACAACCAAGGGCAGAATGTAGAACTTGAGGGGTGGGGGTAAGGGCATTATAGAGCAAATCTGCTGGGGTTTAGAGTCCCTGGCCAGGCCTCTTGGTGAGCTGCATGTATTAGGAGCAGCTGTTTGTGCTTGTTTATACTGTATGTGGGTTATAAGTCTGTGTTTTCTAAGGTATCTAAAGTACATCATACATTGAAGCTTTAAGTACCCATTTTTTCAAATACATGTTCAAATGATGACATCAGTTGTTTTTGCGAATACTTTTAAAGTCAAGATCATCTCAACCCATATGCCTTTTAAAACATTATCACATAAGCATTTCCTAAAATAGACTAAAGTTTTTTTTGTTGCAGGTTTAGAAAGTACACTGATGAGAAAAAAAAGTGTAAATATACTCAGATTGGATTGATTGTCCTCTTGACTACACTATCATACTCACAGTAGCGTTTTTATTGACCTCTCACTCCCATGGGACGAGCAGCCAAGGATCATGGGGGTCAAACTGGAGTCCCGAAGGAGGGCAGTGCTTTTAACCTCTTACAACACTTAGTTATGGCACCTCACGTCGGGCCAGGGTGATGTATGATGTCTAAATCAAACAGACACTTGATACTGATTTGTTTTTCATCATCCTCACAGAACTTTTACAAATCTGGTGGTTGGTTGGTTGCTGAATGAAATGAAACAAAAACAAATAAATCTGTTTTTTTTTAGTATATTATACAGTTTTTTTTTTTTTTTTTGTGTTTTATTGCTAGTTAGCTGTTTTTTAACCTATAGTCAAAATACCCTGACTGTAGTTTGATTGAGATTAATTGGAATGCACAATTTCTGAGAATTGTTACAAATGGAGTTATCTTGTATTTGCAAATGAACTCTTCATATATACTTCAAATACTGCATTTTATCCAAACTTTGCAGTATAACTGATTTCTTATTTAATGACGAGAACACAAATATTAAAAAGACATTCTGAGCTCACATTATGACGCATTGTCTAGACTTTACTACATCACGACTTTCCGCATTAGTGAGAGTTGTTTTTGTTTATTGTTTCCTTTGTCGTGGCATTGGTGCTTCCGCGTCGAGACTGTGACCCATGGCGGCCCTTCTGTTTGCCAGCAGTCGTTTGGCCTAGTTTCTAACAAACAACGCATCTATTTATTCTCTTTTCTAGCTGTCGTTTTCATGTTAATAAAGAAACATTTATAAAACAGTTGCAATATGGCTATTGTTGGACTGCAGTTTGGCTATTGGTGGAAAACAAACACATTATTCATTGGAAAATGTATAGCTTAAATATCAGTCACAAAAGTTGTTTGCTTTATTAATATGCGCTAAACGTATGTGTTAATAGCACATAGTTAGAGAAACTTAGCTGAAAGAGAGAAATTTAGGTTAAATAAGCAATGCATTGACTAAACATCCTTTAACATTAAAATGTGTTGATCATAAAATAGTATGAGAATAGTATAGAGTTTTTCATAACATAAATCACAGTCAGCTTGAGTGAACCGTTGAGCTGTTAGGACAGTGAAACATAAAGCCTCCACAGCTTCCTAATGAGCCTCTAATTAGTAGTTTAGAAGGTGGGGTGAGTGTGTTTGTTTGTGAGACAGTTATAGAGGTTTAAAGAAGCTTAGTTTCTCAAAGTCTCTAGTGAGAAATTGTTATTCGCAAAAGACAAATTATTTGGAACCCATATTGTAAATGGGGAAAGAATGGATTCATTTGACACGTTCCAAGTCCATTTTCTTCTTACATACTGTAAATGCTGAGGGAACAAAACAACCACTATATTAATTCTCATCATGTCCACTACAGTGACAGATCCATAAACACTATTTTATTATACGTTCAAGCACCACGACAGACTAACTCTACATGACACTGTTATTTATGTGTGATGTATTAAATAATCTCAGGTCACTTTGGATAAAAGTGTCTACATTAATATATTTAAATGTTGTGCTATATAAATTAAAAAGTTATTGTTGTTGTTAATGTGTAAGAAATATAGTCTTAAATATTACGGCTATATCTATAGTAATAATATTTTATAATACAAGTTAATCTAAAATTGAATTATATATATTAGCACTCTCAAACGATTTATCACATCCAAAATAAAAGTTTTGGCATAATATATATAAGAGAAAATGGTGTATATTTATTATGTATAAATACATCAGATGCATGTATATATTTAAGAAAAATATGTTACATGTTTATATTTTAAATATATTTGCTATATTTATCTATATAACATAAAGTATAAGAATATAAATGTGTATACTATATACTATTTTTTTTTAAACATAAACTGTGTGTGTGTATTTACATATGCATACTAATTATACACAGTACACACACACACACATATATCTAGCTTTTGTTTTATGAAACATGTGAGTATTAATTATTCTGTAATGCTCAGCAGGTGTTTATGTATACAGGCACACTTCCCGCACATGACCAGCATCAAAAACGCGTGTGCACGTGTGTTTGGAGAGGTTATGCAGGGCGTTGGACCCCAGATGGGTTAATGGGAAGCTTAGCATCAAGATTACAATGCAACAGTGTCAGCATCAGATCTGCCAATGATTGCCCCCAAGCCCACGCGCTGGACCGCACGTTCAATACGACCCGCCGGGGGACTGAGGGAGGGGTCAAAGGACAAGAGCAAAAAGCATAATATTAAAGACTACATGTTGTTCTTCAAATATAATACAAGAGGCTGACTGCCTAGAACTGTCCCAGCCATTTGCTGCATCTTTTTCCCATTCAGTTGGTTACTATATCATCCAACTGGTGAATAAATAATACATATTATAAACTAATCTGGTGTCCTTTTTAGTTGAATAACAGGGACATTTACATACACGCACGCACGCATACACACACACACACACCCCCCCTTCACCCCAAACACAGGGTCTGTCCATCACAGGCCAAGCTGTTGCTGGAGGAGATTGGATGGTTAAGGGCAGAGACAACAGCCCCACTAATTAAATTGTGCCAGGTTAATCCCTCTGTGTCCCCGCTACTCACTCTCCATCCCAAACCAGGGGGAGGAGAGAGACGGATGACAAACAATCAACATTCATCATTAACAATGGCAACAACAAAAAAATTGCAAAACATAAAAAAACAAAGAAGAATACAGTGGGTGAAATTAAGTAAACAATGGCCCATTGGGTTGAGATACCATTGTTATGAAAACGGAACACAAAAAACAAACTCCAGGCAGATGATAAAAAACAACAACAACATACACCTGCTGCTCTAAACAAGTCTACTATTGTTTTAAGCATTAACAGTAGAAACATATGCAGCATGAATGGCCTCATAATGACCTGAATTCGGTATTGAGGTTTACATCAATTCCTTTTTCAATAATTATATTACTCTTTTTAATAGAATGCTTTGAATTAAATTTTTAATCGTCATGAATGATGATAATTAAATGCCTTTTTTTTAAACAACACAGTTCTGATGCACCACGAAAGGGACTATAAAGACCTCCTCATAATCAAAAACACTAACATTTCACCTCCAGCACAGCCGGTGGTCTGAGACCCTCCACCCGGCCCAGAGAGAGCGAGGTTGTCAGTCTGTCATTCTCCCAGCATGCACTGTTAATGAACTCACAGAGGTTCATTGCCCTCAAGACCGCCCAGACAGCGAGGAATGGTGTTTTGATGACCTCTTTGACCTTTTACACAATATCTACATGACCCTCTGTTTTTATTACATAGCCTACAGCAAATCTTATCAGCCCACTGGAGTGGGACGTTTTAACAGTGCCTAAAATGGGTAAAATGATTTGTGCTTAACTGGTGCTAACAGCAGAAGCTCTGGGTTTGATGGAACATGTTGATAAAACACATAGCTTGAATGCACTGTAAGCCTCTTAATAAAATGCTAAAAGGAATAAATCATTTTTAGGTAACACTTTATTTTAGGGTATCTTAAGTAGTTAATATCAGCTATTTATTATTATTTAATTAAACACATATTAATGCCTTATTCTACGTCCCTAATGCCTAAACCTAACAACTACCTTAGTAACTATTAATAAGCAGAATTTTAAGCATTTTTCTATTTTATGTGTAAATGTAATTTTATTTAGTATTATTATAACATATAACCTATGAATAACACCTGTTTTTTCATCTGAATCAAATCTAATAACAATGCAAAATACATTGTTAAAAAAATAGGAAACTACAACGTCAATGGACCAATTCTTATTAATAACTTACTGAAACTCCTAGTTTGCTGCTTATCAACAATTAGGAAGGTAGTTGTGGAATGGGGTATGATTGAGGGATCTAAAACATGGTCATGCAGAATAAGGCATACATTTGCTCTTAATGAATACTAATAAACAGCTATATGCTAAGTAGTCACATGCATGCCAATAAACAACTACTGGTCCCTAAACTGAAGTGTCACCAAACCTTCTATTTAGGTTTTATACAAGGCCTCAGAGTTTGACTGGTGAGCTTAAGCAGTACACCCCTGTGGGCAGATGCTACAAATGCACCATTATATGTCCAGAAAGCATCTGTCTCCATTAACGGATATTCAAAGCTGTGTAGTGTGATTGCCCAGACATTATTATAGCAGCTTTAGTGTAAACAGTTTCATGGAATTTATGGCTCAGGTCATTGGCTTTAAAAAAAATGTTGTGTGAACTGTCTGTGTACAAGGTCAGCATATAGGTCACAGGTGTCAGAGGAGCAACTGCCACTGAGACCATTGGGGTGATAATGTTTAACCTTCTGCATGTATTCCAGTTATTGTTGGTTTGATATTTAGGGTCTCTGAGAAGCTAAACAGCAGTATTTGTCCTTTGAAGCATGTTATTATAGTAAGTTAATAGCAATGTTTCAGCACTTGTAAAATTAAAGCTACGTTATTGCTTAGTTCACCCAAAAATGAAAATTGTCCCATGATTTTCTTACCATCAATCTATTCTAGGTGTGTATACATATAAAAACACATGAAAATTCTCAGTGTGCAAGGACTTTTAAGTAAAAAAACATATTGATCAATCAATCAATCACTTCAATCACTTTTATTTATAAAGAGCTTTTAACAATACAGAATTCTGTCATTAATTACTCATTATCCTGTCGTTCCAAACCCGTAAGACCTTAGTTCTTCTTCGGTACACAAATTAAGATATTTTTGATTATATCAGAGAGCCATCTGATCCTCCATAGACAGCAATCCAACTGAAATGATCCCAGATCCAGAAACATAGTAAAAGCATTGGTAAAACAGTCCATGTGACATCAGTGGATCAATTTCTGATTTGCGATGATAGAAGAGTACTTTGAGCAAAGAAAACAAAAATAACAATTTACTCTACCATTCATCTCCCCTGACTTACATTTCCGCAATTTTTGAGCGTATCATCACGCAATGCATACACACTTTAACATATTTGACATACGCAATTATAAAAACGTAATCTGTGGATTGTTTACGCCAAAATAATTATCCTAGCGTCGCAAAACTTTAGTTTAGCCACTGATGTACTGTTTTACCTGTGTTTCTGGATCTGGGATCATTTCAGTTGTACTCTGATATCATCAAAAATATCTTAATTTGTGTTCTAAAGATTAACGAAGGTCTTATGTGTTTTAAACAACACAAGAGTGAGTAATTAATGACAGAATTTTCATTTTTGGGTGAACTAACTCTTTAAGCAATTAAAGCGATACCCCACCTAAATATTAGAGATTTTTACCTTCCATCATATAGATCTGTTGTCCTGGAGGTATATGCCTTTCTGTGGAACACAAAAGTATGGCATTACAGCCCAAGTTGTCATTATAAAAACCATGTAAAAGAAACACGAACCCCCACTTTGAACAGTAAATTTATATGATAGCTTTTTAAATTTAAAACGTTTCAAATATTATCAAATGGGGTCATACGTATAACCTTCACTTTCTTTTAATGTGTTTTTTAAAGCCCAAACTTAAAGGGACCTTTCTATAACACAATCTACAAGTGCTCTTTTCCTTTGGGACCATATACAGAAAGCTTCTGGAAATATGAGGGCATGGCCTCGAAATAAAACTAAATCTAATTCTTGCATTTGGTTGATTGTTGCCTTCATCACAAGCTCATTCTAAAAGGTCTGTTTCAGCATCCAAGCTTTGTTCTGCACGTAAACTCGTGGTGTTTGCGCAGTTTGGTGGGCGTCACTAACACTGCAGACGGGTGGGATGCTGGGAAAGCGAGTGAGCGTGAGCGGTTGTGGCGTGCTTCTGTTGCGGGCATGCTCAGAGGTGTAATGTCTGATTAGGGGATTACAGGGGAAGTGCTTCTTCGCAGTTCTCTGAGAAACAATTATTAACATGTTGCTGTCTCTAATCCTGGATAAATACAGCTTTTCAAGAACAACAGAGAGACTCTCTCTCTTTCTTCACTCTCTCCTCTTCTCTTTTTAAATCCATCTCTAAACCCCCTTAGTCACTTGAACCCCAAAGCCTAACTAATACCGGTTGAGCAGATAGGGCATTGGTGTGAAACAGTGTCATTAGAAGAATACCTTTTCCAGCATGTGTCACAGCAGAAACGATCCCTTCTCCACAACAGACCAACAGGCAGCACGTTTGAGGGAGGGGGTGAGTTTTGCTGTGGGGACGAGATGGAATAAGACTGCATTGTACTTCAGCAGCCTGGTTAAAGGGCATTGGGCTGAGGATGTCTACAGTCTGTAATCTTTTGTTGGTCTGTACACTTCTGACATGTAATCTGCTTTCTGGTATTTGGGAGGAGATTGTGTGCAGGGTTGGGAATGCTTGTCCCCGGTGGGACAGAGGCCTGTTGCATTCAGTTACTGAAGAACTGCACAATTTATATCTCTGGTCGAGACAAACACCACTAGTACTATTGTTCCTTACCTAAGTAGACTACTGAACTTGAACTATGAATGTGCTACTCAACCTAGGCTCGTTGGAAATACGTGCCTCTTCATACATTTCTGCAAAACTGATCAAATGTACCTATGCATACGAATCGCTGCAGTTTCCAGCTGAAATGAACACTAGCAGTACTACTTGTATTCCTTTACACACAAAAGGATGATTTACAGGTACATTTTAGATTAATAAAGGCAAATTTTCACACAATTAGTACAGAATGTTATGTTTTGACTTGTATTAAAACAATTTTAACATCCTGCATGATTTGAAAACTGATACTTTTGAATGTTGTCATCACATATACAGCTTCATATGTTTGAGTTTTCTAGTTCAGTTGGTTTACTTGGTAGCTCACATGATACGGCGTGGCCAGTGTTGTGCAAATTACTTCCAAACTGTAATATATTATATATTACTTGTTACTGTTATTTAAAAGTAATGCCTTGCATTACAATATTACTGATTCAAAATTGTAATGCGTTACATGACTCCTGTATTACTTTTGAGT
>JAUCMT010000036.1:20138725-20163838 GCA_032357475.1 Enteromius thamalakanensis
CTGATTCAAAATTGTAATGCGTTACATGACTCCTGTATTACTTTTGAGTTACTCTCACCAAAATAACTACAGAGAGCATGCCGTCAGCTCTGATGCACCTTAAGTCATCTTTATGGATTAAAATTATAATGAAAGAATTTTTTTTTTCGCTTTTTTTGCTTTTGTTTTGTTAAGTGGTCATTTAAAGCTTTTTGTATTTATGTCTTTTTTCGCTGAGTTTCAAATTTTTGTGAAGCGCTCCTGTTTCAAGATATTGTCAGTGCACCTAAATAAATGTAGACCCTGTACTGTTCTGAATGATGTAATACTCTGAATATTATGATGGAGTCAGCCATTTACGTAGTTTCCACTGGAGGTGCTTTAACATTTAAACATTGTTGAATGTTTTTTATCGCATTTTAGGCAAGTTGTGATGATTTGAAAAGGTTAAACGGATCAAATATAGTTTATGATCAGCACTGGCTGCCGCTGGCCACTCTGTCATTACGAAAACTTATTGTCAAACGAAAAATTATATTTAATGAACAAAACTGCTCCAAGCATTTTTCTAAATTATCTTAATAAAAAAACTAAAGAAAAAGAATAATTATTTTGCCATTACACACAAAACTGAACTATTTTATTAGATGAAACAGTATAAGCTGTTTTGGTAGAAGGAAAAAATAATACGGGCTCGGGCCACTGGCCAGTGCGAGCCAGGCAGAGCTAATAGCCTCAGACCTGGAACACAGAGAACGAAATCATGCCGCTCTTTCCATTGTTGGGCCAGTAGCCTCATGACACTCCTGTAAAACCTGCCCTATATACGCCTTCACTTGACCACGCCACACATACAAGGTTACGCCAGCGAGATGAATTAAATAAATCGCTCTACACATACTATTAGAAGCTGTCCTTTAGTATTCATTTACAAACCTGTAACAGAAAATAGAGCTGACTTGCGGCATTTTTTATGTTAGTATCTTGTGTCTTGCTGTTTTTTGAACAATAAAAATTTCAGCTAAAAGTGTGTTGTAACGCAAGCATTACTGAACATGTACATGTTAGTAATGCCTTACACTACTGCGTTACAGCAAAAAATAATATATTATTGTGTTGTATTACTTTTGTAACGCGTTACTCCCAACACTGGACGTTGCACTTAGGCTGCTGTGAAACATGCAGTAAGGTACATAATTATGAGGGTGCAGAAATGTATGTAGAGACACATATTTTTTTCCCACTGAGCCTGGGTTGGAACCAAGGTTATTTTCGTAAACGAAAACTGAAACTAAGACGAAAACTATTGTTTAAAAAACATTTTCGTAAACTGAAATAAAATGAAAATTCATAATAACTGAAAAACTAAAACTAAACAAAACTAGCAAGAGCTATTAAAAAAATAACTAAAATAAAATAATAATTGCCAAAAAATAAATAATCGTTATTGTAATTAATAAGCGTTCATCCACTTCGGAAAATCGGATGTGCGTCTGTTTAGTTTAAACCAACAGACTACTTTATTTGTGCATCACCTGTAGATGGCGAATGATACAACTGAGGCTGACAGCGAGATTAGTTAACTGATAGATAAAGAAGACGGACATGAATGATGGCTGCCTGTAGGAAACGTTGCTGGTAGTCCTGTTTGGGACTATTTCAAATTCAATTTAAAACCTGGAAAAAGCAAATGCATTGTTATGAATTTGTTTGGTTCTTTTTTTATATCTTAAACCCTTATGTTATTTTTGTTATTCAGAGTTAACCACAGTTAAATGTCAACTTTACAAACACTAAATGTTGCTGAAATAAAAAACTAAAACTAAATAAAACTAAATATACAAAAATAAAATAGAAATGTTTTCACAAAATAAAAACGAAACGAAATTTAATTTAATATTAATATAAATTATATTAAAATAAAAACGAATTAAAAATGCAAAACTATAATAACCTTGTTTGAAACAACTTCTGTGTCAATCTTCATATTATCATACTCTTGTGAGCGTGCATCAAAGTCTGACATGAAAGAACATAAATTGTTAAAAAATTGTTTCTTAGAAGTATCCTGAAAGCTTCATGAAATTAAGGTTTAGCCACTGATGTCACATTGACTATTTTAACAATGTCCTTTCTTTCTGTGCCTTAAACGTGGTAGCACCCCAATTGCTGTCTATGGAGGGTCAGAAAGCTCCTGGATTTCTCACATGAAGATGAGTCATTATTATTTTTAATAAAGTAAATATTATATTAATTATTATTTTAGAATTTTTATTTTCAAAATATACACTCAAACCTTGCACCACTGCCTCCATCCAATGAACAATTTATGTATAAAACAAGACCTACATTTATTTCTTATTTGATAAAATCTAAAAAAAGAGGACAACTGGCCTGAGGATCACAAACTACCAGACTTTTTGTCATTCAGACTCAGCCCTGTTTGCACTAGTGCGAAAATGATCCTTGTCTACACAGCATTTTCACTGCGCTTCAGAAAGATTTTCTTTCTACTCTACACAACCGGATGTCACATGACTATTCATGCAGGTACAACTATAGATAAGTATAGGGAGAATCTCTATTATTTAGACGCCAGACAGATGTTCTTGGAAGTGGTCAAATGGGGCATCTACCTATACATATCAATGGGTACAAAAAAAAGAGCATGATGTTATCATTTACACCAGGCTTTCTCCACCCTGATCTTCACTGTCCTGCAAATTTTAACTCCAACCCTAATCAAACCCACCTGAACCAACTAATTAAGCTGTTCATGATTACTAGTAAGCTACAGGCAGGTGAGTTTGATCAACGTTGGAGCAAAACTCTGCAGGACAGTGTCCCTCCAGGACCAGGGTTGGGAACCCCTGATTTACATGGTCATCAACGTTACGCAGAGAGATTTTGCGCCATTTACACTGAGGCCAACACTAGTGTGTTTTCCTTTTAAAATGCATAACTTTTGCTACAGTTACAGCTATTGTTTACACTACTCTATTCTTTGAGGTAAAAACTGAGACGTTTGAAAGCACTGCAGACCCCGTTTTAGTTTGAGAACTACGGGGTTGCACTTCAGTGTAAGCGGAGCACAACAGAGACTTTTAAAAACGATGGCATGGCTGCCCAATCGCTCTGTGTGTCCTTGACAGCCATGTAAACAATAAAATCATGCGTGTTGCTGTACAGATGTGTGTTGGTAGATTCCTCTTTCGACCGCTTTGAGCACACAGATGCCTCCACGATCTAAATAATAAGGAATCTACATGTTTATACTTGTACCTGCATGAGTCATGTGACATCCGTTTTAGGTTGTGTAGTGTAAACAGAGATCGTTTCTGAAATTCCGTGGAAAGGCCAGTGGAAACGAGGATCGTTTTCATTCTAATACGCTGTTTTAAAATGAAAACGTAGTAGTGTAAACGGGACCTGAAACACACCCCCAGAGTTTTTTTTACTAAAACGCAGTTAACAGCATTTTCAAAAGTCTAAATTTTTGACCTTGAAAATGTTGGAGTAGTGTAAACAGCAGGAGTAACCATTGCAAAAATTATGCATTTTAACATGAAAATGCACATTAAAGTAGCCTCAGGCAGAAGCATTGCTAAGAGACACGGGACAAACAAAAACAATATGTGTTCTAAAAGCTTTAGTCTTTGACCGTACACTACGCAATTTCTATAAAATCTGTCAACTCAACCGGTTTAAGCTTTTAAAATGAATAGCAGTTCTGTAAGTGTAGCTATATAGGAATCAGCTGGTCACCCACACATCTGATCTAAAATGTGTCCGCCAGACCAATGTTCCACACGCTTGCTAACACACACACATTCCATCTCCTATGGAATTATACCCTGCAGCTTTGAAATCAGACACAGACAGGTGATCAAAACAACCCATTAGTGGCCATTGACACACTCTCACCTTCAGACACACTTATGCCTGCTGACAGGGCACACACACATCGAGCATGAGACACTTTGAAGACTTGCACCAAGGCTCTGCAGTGACGTCTGCTAGTAAGTGGGAAGACAACATGAACGATTTTAGAAACCGCACAACTAAAACTATTTAATTTGTTTTAAATTAGATATTACACATGCAAATTACATTAAGTGAATATTTGTACTTCTAAAAATTTATTTTAGTTTAAAACAAACTATTGAATATTATTTAAGAAATATGAAAACAAATAAATGTTTATAAACCTAAATATTGATGTTAGCATTATTAAATAACAATAACTAAAGAGTCCATTAATATGCTATACATCATCCAACATTATGTTTTTTTTTGGTTAGTATACGGTCTATATATAAGCTTATACATTTTTTCATTCTTATATAGGCTATATATATATATATATTGCAGTGAAAACATTGGGTTCAGGCTGATGTCACATAGAAATTAAAAAGAAACAATTACAAAAACAGAATGCATTATACAAACACTTTGCAGTACCCAAAAGCAATCAACCCAGCATACACACCTAACCACTGTTAATCCTCTAGACACTAGAAAGCACACACATGCACAAACACACACGCACGCAGACACACACACTCAGCATCACTGTGTTTATCACTCCAACCCAGGCCACCAACACCCGTCAGTCTAATTCCGTTTGTCTGTTTAGATTCGTTTTGCTTTAATCTCTTCTTGTTTGTGCACATCTGCGAGAGAGACTGCATGAGAGAAGGGGGAGGGGCCGTCGTTGGTGAAAACGAGTGACAACAAGGGGTAGAAGGGAAACAGGTATTAGAAGAGAGGGCACACTATTTGGGCATGGTACCATAGTAATATACCATAGCAATATCAGAGCAACCCTCTGATGCAAGAGGTCCATTACAGTGTGTAAGTCTTAAAAAGTGATTTTTTTGTGTGTCCATCACGGTAGGATGCTACATTCAAACCACCATGAATGATCACCTTTTGACCTTTACTTATAATTCTACATGATTGTCCTGTTTACTGTATATGTTATGCTTTTTGACAACATGAATTCAAAATAGCTGATGAAACTTGTAGTGCTGCCAAACCATTAATCGCGATTAATCCACATCCAAAATAAAAGTTTTTGTTTATATAATATGTATGTGTACTGTTTATTTAATACGTATATATAAATACACATACTTTATATATTTTCAAAATATGTACCTGTATATTTATATTATATAAAAATACATTTAATAAACATTCAAACATTCGCATATTTTTCTTAAACATATTTTAAACAAAGAAATATAAATAAAACAATTAAAACTTTTATTTGTTATTTATTTTGATTAATCTTTTGACAGCACTAGAAACTTCTAACACAAAAATCTAATAATGGTTTTTTAATGTTTGAAATATATATATATATATATATATATTGTTGTGAATGTTAAAGGAACATTTCAATTTTTATTATAATTTGCAAGCATTATTGGAACATTACATTTAGATTTTCTTGGAACATTTAAAAAATGTTAGACGAACATACAGCTAAAATATCCTCCCCAAAACTTTTTAAAGAAACATGCCAGAATGTTCTAAATGTTCCGTTAGATAGCATCTTCTGTTACAGTAAACAGATGTGTAACTCTCAAAATCTGCTATTTTATTACAAATTATTTTACGTATCTATTAAGTAGAAATAAGCAAAAAGCATCAAAGGGATATAAAAGTGCCATGCTATTACGCTCTAAATCCATCACTGTCCCATGCTTTCAACACAGTGTATTACAAGACAAGCACGTGCTACGAGCAAGAAAGAGCAAGACTCATTCAGCTCATTTTGTGTTCGAACCCACATCTGAAACTGAAAAACAGATGGAGAACAGTAGGAACGGATGGGGCAAGAGATCAGAGGAGAGTCCATTCTGCAGCACTTCAGCATGCCGAATTCCCTCCTCCTCCAGAAGGGCGAGAAATACAGATCTTACCAGGAAAGAGGTCTCTTGAGGCAGGCACTGAGCGCCGCAGCCAGGCCTTCAGGCTCTGGAAGTCTCTCCAGTCAGTCACACAACTCATAGCACACAGGCTTCACCACCAACACAACATTACAGGCCTCTTACACAGCATTACAGCACATCGTATTATCCCGCTCAACTCTCTTCATTAGCCCAATTGGATCCTGGGATTTCCATTTGTAAATGGGGAGCTTTTTAGATTAGCCGGTGTCTGCCCATTATGAAACATTTTCCCAATGTTCCCCCAATACTGCGATTAGCTCCTGTCTGTCAGGGTGGAAATGTAAACTTTTCAAAACGTGATTCATCCGTTTAAGCCCTTCACAAATATTTTCCACAAGAAATCATGAAAAAGTGTCAACCAAGCAATCCCTGATTAAATGTTTGTTGCAATATGAATTGTAAACCAATGAAACTACAGTACGCAGTAACCTTCTGAGCTAATGCATTGAATGAACATCAATGAGGCTGTAATGAACAAGCTGATCTGATGTTCTGAGAGGTTATAGCAATAATAAAAAAAAATTCTAAACTGGTTATTTTCCCACTCCACTGTCGCATTTCTGTGTATTTAAACTGCCACTTGTTATTCACATAAACTGTGATCTGTTCTTCACGAAAAGCCAACACCAACACTGCGTTGGGAATTTTGGGTGAGCTATCCCCTCAAGATCCAATAATTTGGTAAGAGCTAGAAAGGTGCTACTATAAAAAGAAACAATTTTGATGCATTATAGACCAATAAATATAAGAAATAGTGCAGCTACTTGTGAATATTGTTTCTCTATCTCTCTCTCTCTCAGTGGATGGTGGCTGTGCCTCTTCCCCAGGCATGCATTCACATCCACAGATGCACATTGAGGCAGCAAATTATGAAAATGTGGCTCTGTGTCCTCAATGGCGTCGCACTCCTTTAATGTGGCACAAAATTAGAACCGGAGGGAGAAGGAAGACAGGTCCGTTTAATTGGAAACACTGCTCTGGGCACACACACAAACACACATCCACTCACTTAGAGCAACTCATCACATGAAAGGTAAGATATCATCTCACCCTTTCTGAGGGTTTCTTCTGTACAATGAGGCGTCCTTTTTCAGATCCCATGGGCATTCATAAAGGTGTTTAATTTGTGAGTTTACCTCACCATTATTTAAATTGATCTACACAAGTATCAGAAATGAGGCTGTTCTATGTTGGTAAGCTGCAAAGCTAAAGGATATTTAATAAAGGGCTGTTCGTCATAGTGTCTTTAGTCTCTCTTGATATTCCAAAAGGATCACCATGGTCTTATCACAGTGAGGTCTGTTGCTGAGTTGAACAAATGATTGAGTGTAGACAGATGTTACATATAGGCAGTACTTCAACAATATCTGTGAGTGGTATGAGATATAAGTTCCTAAACCACTATAAACATGTGCAATACACTCTATTTCAAGATGTCCATGGTAGCCATGTTTGGCAGCTTGTTACTAGGAGGTACAAAAAAAGGGCCTCTGTGTTCATTCCTACTTCTCTGAGAACTACTGTGCTGCATATTTTAACTCCAACCTTAATCAAACACACCTGATCAAGGTCTTCAGGATTATTATAAAACAGTTTATAATAATAATATAATATTATAATAATATAAACATCTATTTTTCACTTCTAGCTCTTGTACAAGGAAGCTGTTTCGGTGGATGACGTAGGACATAGGTATAGCACATATGCCAGTGATTAGTGACGAAAGCAGATGATGGAGGGAAGAGAAAACGAAACAAAACGCCTTGAATTAGAAGTACAAAATGAGGATATAAGGAAAAACTTCTAAGTATTTAGAGAAGGCTTTTAATCACCTCTGAAGCCATGTGCGGCATGTTTTAATATAGATGAATGCACTTTATTTTAATACTTTTGGATTGTTGAACAAAAACACTCACCCATGCCTTTACAAAGTCCAGAAGAGCAAGGACAATTTTGAACATAACTCCGATTAGATAAGTCTGAACGAAGAAAGTCATATACATCTAGAATACCTTGAAGGTGAGAGGAACATGGGCTAATTTTCATTTTTTTGGTGAACTAACCTTTTAAATCATGGAAAGGATCAGCCTTCTGTCTAGAATCACTCCATCCAGTGGATTCCATCCATCTATTCCCTCAATAGCTTTATGGCCTCATTCTTATCAGGGCTTCCCAAAGACACTAGGACCACCACAGACATGAGCCGCTCAGTGTTACCCCCAGTACAGCAGCCAGAGTTTTCATCTCTTCACCCCTCAACCAGCTTCCAACAACCCACCTGAGGCAGTCAACACAGCTATGTGGGTCCAGGGCCAGGGATAAAACAAAGGTTCAAGAATCAATCCAGAGAAATGGAGACAATCCCTGCCACCGCCTAATCCCTCTCATATCTCCTTCCATTGTTCAGAGGTTTATTAAAGAGAGGGATGAGGATATGAAGAAGGCAGACTTTAGGAAGAGGGCTGACTGTGAGATGGTTTAGCAGATGACATGCCTTGGCGGTTTTAAAGGATTGTTTGTGGATCAAAAACTGAAGGGTTACAAGAAGAAGATGAGGGCCAGGTTAGATTTCATCTGGCAAAACTACTTTCAGTACCGTTTCAAAGACCTTCTAGCAAGTTACCTTAGGACAGGGTACTGCGTCGGAGGGGCCACTTTCTCCAACACTAATCAATCACATCTAAACTAGCCAGTTAAGCAAGGTTTTAATGACATCCAAAAACTTCTAGCAGGTGTGTTAGAGCATGTTTGAGCTAAACCATGAAAGAAGGTCGCCCTCCAAGAACTGGAAAGTCATGATACATATAACTTTATACAAAAAGGTGTCTTTTAAGTTACTGACTTACTGAGCAGCAAGGCAACTAACTTCGGTTTTAGACACAGTCTCAGAAAAAGCAGGCTGTTCTGTCTAAACAGAGAGCGATCTTCCACACTGGACAAGTTTCATTTCCTCCAGTTTGTAATGTGGCACGCATATTATAGCCAATTTCACATTTTGTATCTCCATCCTTTCCACCCTCCTCCGCGGCTCTCCATCCCTTCTTCCACTCCCTCCGCAGGAGGAAGTAGAGGAGATTGGCCCCGCAGCTAAAGCCCCCTTTTCAGGCCTGCCGCTGGCGAGGTCTATCGGCAAAGCACAGGGAGCGGAGGTGTCGCTTCTGCTATGGCATTTCGGACAGTATCTACTTCTCTCCGGGTGCGGAGGAGAAAGGAGAAACAGAGGGGGTATTATCAGAGAGGGATGAGAGCAGCGAAGGCATTTTTGTCTTTTTATTCCCCTCCTAAGCCTCGGGCTTTGCTCCCAATCCGATTGGTCGATACAGCCAGGGATGTAAATGAAATGCAAAGAGGAATAAGGCTGGCTTCCCATGTTATGAGTGTGTGTGTGCAACTGCACTGCTCTCTCTTTGGCTCTTTCTCAAGGTTTCCCATTCATGGGCCTCTCTCTTACCTTCTCTCTTTTGTCTCCAAGTCCCTGTGCTGCGATTTCATTTCTGTCTTGTCAGTGTCCATTCGCCTCTTTCTAGCACTTCCTGACTAACTCTGTCCTATCGTGCCATGTACACCATCCTATGTACTTATTACTTCTCGCTTGCTTGTCTTTGCTCCCTCTGCCTGGCTGGGTTCTCAGCTCTTATCTGTGCAGGCACCCCACATTCCAGTGTTGCTGTGGCTCCCTGCCTGCATCCACGGTCACGGCGATTCCATGGGTTCACACAATCCCTTAGATGAGAGAGAGGCAAAAACAGGGACAGGGAGGGATGGAGAGAAAGCAGCTCAGTGGAAGAAGAGATGAATGTACATGAGAAAGGGAAACGTTATATGTTGTGATAAGGTGTAGCTGACATCCTGAATTTAGGATGAAGCCATTCTTCAATCATCTGATTGTCGCTGCTCTTATAGGACCCACGTTTTACATTGATCATCCAACAAAATTGTTTATATTAATAAAAATTCTATCGTTTTAAAAACGAACAATATTGACGGTATCCCTAGGGGTCATGCCTCTTCTGTTGACGACTCAAAGCTCTTTTTAGAGACAGACAAAGCAGCAATTAAGAGATAGGAAAAGGATGCAGTATTTTTCAAATCTGTCCCAGATTAATGGGTCATTCCTAATCTCTGTGTGCGCAAATTTACCCCCCACCCCCCTCAATCTGAGACCTTTTTGATCCTAAAGTGAGACAGAGACATGCTTGACAGCTGGGGGGGGGGCAAATGATAATTATTCAAAAACAGGAAAAACTGTGAAAATTTTATTACAAAAGAAACATACACAAATCCATCAAGTTCTATTGAAGTTCAGGAAACGATGTCCTTTTACATTCACTGTGGAAATACTTGAGTCTTGGAGTCCTAGATATTTGAGTTTAACATGTTGAGGAAATCAATATATCATGTTGTTAATGTAATAATGTCTGTCAACTAAACTCTGATGTGATGTGGTTGTGGATAAGTAGCTCAGATCACATAATATAAAAGATATCTGTATAAAACTGACAGACTGGTCCTGGTCATTTTAGCCATTTGTATTCAATGTATCAGTGTGTGATAAATCTGTGTGTTGATAAAATACACATCAAATGTTAGTTCCAGTCTTTAGTCACACCTGCACTGTCTTTAAATTTTGTCATATTTACGACCCTCCCTCTTACCTTATTGTGCTATCTGCACCTATGTAGTGTCGTAGGTGATTTCATTGTTCTCTCTGTGTTGTTTCAGACAGTTTATGTCACTTCCTGTCTCAAGCCTTCTGTCTGTCTCTGAGTTTTTTGCGCTCTTTCTTAAGATGTGTTATGATGGAGCGGATAGCTTTGCTCTGGGGATCGGTGGGTTCTCTGTGAAGGTAGCGGCCGAAGTGACGGATGCTGCGACTCAGGAGGGAATCTAGACCATGACCTCTGCCCCCCGATCGCAGGAGACGTTCTGCAGCAAGAGCCAGGTTCTTATCCCAGTTTGCTGGGTAGTCTACCTCAGCATCCACTATCTGACAATACAGCTGTCAATAAAAAAAAGACCACACAGCTTAAACTATTTGTATAAGAAAAGGCAAAGGCATAGACTTGAACAGACAATATTGCTATTAATAATTTTTTTAAGAGATTTTTAAAAACAGGTTTATAAAACACAACATTAAAAGACACCAGCTGTTATGTTTAAAGGAACTGAATTCAGTCTAAAAAAAATTTCACATGACACATCATGCTGACAAACTAGATTTGCATTTCCTTAAGGAAATATCAGAGCTCACAAGGTGGCAAAAGAAAGTGTTAAAGGTTTTAGGTAAGCTTTGGTTTTAGGCTTTGATTCTGTGTATAATGTTGCATTAGAGACGCTTTGCCGCTTTCAGGATGCTCACTGTGCGTCTTGTTTTTTGTTGTTAAAAACATGAAAACATTCACCATGCAAATTGCTGTCAGAAGCAAACATTCTTTAATAGTATGCCAATAAGATAATTTCAATTTTCAAACTTAAATAAAATGGCACTATTAATACTGAGCTTACAGCATCTAAAAAATTGTATGTTTAAACAATTAATTACAACAACAACAAAAAAAACGATTCTACTTTATTTTAGGTGGCCTTAACTACTTTACATTTAAATTAATCATTTGATACAATGCACTTATTGTACATACATGTTTTTTAGGGGTGTAATGGTTCACCAAACTCACGGTTTGGAAACGCCTGCCTGAATGCCACGGATATAGTTTGTAAGTTTGTGTGTGTTTCTAGTTTTCGTTGTTTGGGGGTGGGAGGGGCAGTCAGCGGGGTGCCTGTCCCGTCGTTTGGGCTGCCTTGTTGCTTATATTTTACACACCTTATTGCACCTAATGCATAGCGAACCGAAAGCCTCATACCGAACGGTTCAATGCAAATACGCGTTTCGTTACACCCCTAATGTTTTTACATTGTATTTATATATTTTTGAAAATACCTATATGTAATTACATCTGAAATACATTTCTGTAATATTACATTTACAATTACACAGTTGACCCATTCTTTGCACCTTAACCAACCCCTTACCCTTACCTACCTATCCCACCTCAACAGCAGCAAAAGTGTTTGGCAATACAATATAACAACAATAACTACAACCTAACCCTAACCCTAACCCTAACCAACCCTACAGGGTTGCCCCCTGTAAATTGCACATATTTTTTGAAGCAAGTGCATAGTAGTTAAGGCCACCTAATATAAAGTGTGACCACAAAAACTGTTAATGAAGTAAATGTATTTGTCTTTGAATCAATCATTCAAGGGATTTATTTGAAAACACTGATTCATCCAGAAACGAAACAAGTACTGTAAATCCTGATTGAGTCACTGAATCATTGGAAGCTGCATTTAGAGTACAGTAATTCCAAATAAGGTTAATATATGATGTCATTTTCTACGTACATGGTAAGAAAGCTCATAGAGACGGGCCTGCTGTTCCTTCTCCATGTTCTCAGCCAGGTCAAACAGGAAAAAAGCTGTCTTCATCCTAAAAAGTGATGGAATAAAAGCACCCAAGTATACATTTGCTGCTACATTATATACTGAGGTTGTACATACTGGTGGAGATACAGCGATGAGATCCGTAACCTGTGCATTACCTGGCCTGCCACATCTCTTCATTTGCAACTCTCTCCCAGGAGCCAGGGTGGAAGCTGACAGGGTGGAATAAACAAACGTTTTAATGTCATTTATTAGCTGTGTGTAGTTAATCTTACTTTTATAACAGTGTACTTAAATCACCAAGTTGATGACATGCAAAGAAACCTAATATTCTTTTTAATGTACATTCAGATGGCATCAAAGCAGTCTTGTTGAGTACGGACTTGAAATACAAGTTTAAAACCAGCCAGTAATCCAGCGAATCGTATTCTGCATATCTTCAAACCATACAACAGCTGATCTTCAACCTCGCCTGTCTTTGGAAGCTCTCTCTGCGGTGAACGACCCATATATTTCTGCATTTCTTCCTTTCCACTACATCGCTCATAAACGTGCGGCCTCTCCTTCAAAGGAATATTTTAGCGTGTGACTTCCCCGCTAATATTTGGCTGGCAGGCAGGGATGGACACGCTTGTAGTGGGTGAGAGGAGAGTAATGTCACACCATTCAACCCCGATTAACTTGCTGAATACCAGCCGGCTGCAGAGAGCCTCAGTGCTGGAGACTAGAACTAATTTCACTTTATACACAGATATTGACACGCCGCAGTTTAGAAAGTCATTAGGGTGGGGTCAGCGGACTAATAACGACTTTGAAGATGGAAACGGAGTCTGTCTGCACAGCATGCAGTGTTTAAGTGCACTTTAATATCGGCGAAGACCAAAACACTTCAATGGGTTGTACAAGGTGTAAAATAACTAAGGTAAGCATGCTCAGAAGAGTGATGAACCTAAAAGTACATTGACTGATATCTCAAAAATTTATTTACATATACATTTATTTTATTTGAGAGACGGATAGAGATTTGGTTTGCTTAAGCCCTATTCGGACGGGACTATTTTTCTAAACTACGTTTGAGTTTCGATCGTAATCACCTTACGTCAGCAATTTTCGGGCGTCACAGAGTTCACGCGCTTCGTATGCGTGCATTGCTATAGTTGTTCAGATTGATTACAATAAGTGTAATCACAAATACCATGGTGAAGCTAAATGTCTAGTACAGAAAAAAACATGTTAATGTGTGGTTACTTTATTTTATTTTGATAATTAAAACACATGTAATCGAGTGCAGAAATGAACGTGAGTAATCTTACCTGATACTGATATTACAATATCCAGTTTTAACAGTTTACGTGATCTGGTTCTTTATTTGTGTTTTATTTATATTTTTCTATATCAAAATATATCAAACATGGGTGCGGTAAGAGTATCTACGGCATATCCCGTTGGCCAAAACACACAAGGAATTGCGTTGTAAAAAAAAATCTAAACACTGCTGAAACAAACTTGCCAGTTAGACAGACAAAATATGTTTAACTGGCCATTTTGCATTTGAAGGGTCCTAAACATCTTTGATTGCTTAGTCATAATTTTATTCTTTCTTCAATAATATGATATTTTACTCAGATTAAACGGCTGCAGCACTTACTTTAATGACTAACATAAAACTTAAAAACAACATAGAATTACACAGGTTTTTCCCCGGACATGGCAACGTGGTAATACCAAGGATTTCAGACAGGTACCATCAAAATTCTTTGAGAATAATGAAACATCATGTGAATGTAATAATTAAGCACTACAGTAGTAGTTATTTAGTTTCATTGCCATGTCTGCATCTAAGGTTATCTTCACAGCAGTAAGTTGGAATAATACCACATCAAATAAAACCAAAAAAACCCACACAAAAATACAGCAGATAAAATTATACAAGATTTGTTCAATTAGTTCCATGGTATATATCACAGTAACATGAACATTTTCATTGTGACTATTCTAAGATATCTATAAAACCTAAAAGGCACTGTTCCAGGTAGATTTTGCTGCACTTTTAGGTGATTCGTCCACAAGGGGTGCTATAAATGATTTAACGTTTTTCTCAATGTCATGTGGGTTTATTAAAACGTAATGTGACTAAACAAAAAAAAACATATGGGCACAAATAAAGCACATTTTACTGCACTTTCAAAGTTTTCACCAGTGACTGGTGCGAAATAGTGTGTTTAATTATCACAGAAACTAAACGTCCAGTTAGTGCTGAAAGGTTAACACCCAATCGCATTTAAAAGTATGCCTACACTAAACCACTATCTTCTGTGGAGCGTTGTGACTCGTGATTCAGAGCAATCCTGCACCAGGTGAGCTATCAAGGAAGTTTACTTCATCAGAAATGCTGTACATGTGGAGCCGGTGTTTCCAAAATGTGTTTGTTTACAAATCATGCGCTATTAAGTGTTTTACGGTCATAACATTATTGTGCAAGAAACAAGTCCTTATTTAACCATACTTTCAAATCATGATTTTTTTAAAATAACAAATCTGTTTGCATAATGTTCATTTCATGTTAACAAAAAGTATTTAGGCAATACGTCAGTCCCTAAGTAAACTACGAACATAAGTAATCATGGTACCTGTCATGTGGCTGGCTCCAGTTGTAAAGGTCAAGTGTTTTTTGGGCCCATTTTTCAGGGTCAAATGGGGTTTTGACAGGTACTAACTGCTCACAGACGCCCCAGGGCCAACGAGAGAAACTCCTCTCCCAGGTGGGGTCTCCCTCAGTTAGGCCAATACATACAAACACTGGCTTGCTGTAGATAAACCCAGAAAAAACACTGAGCATCATGTAAATCGTCATAATAATATTCATTATGTTTTACATTGAATACAAAACTAAGTTATGAGTCTATATATATGTATTAGGTACATAAACCTTGTGTTATTTAATGTAACATTGCTTGTTGTTATGTTATGTTACTAATGAACATTACTATAAAGGGTTGCTATAGATGTATGTATACAGCTTCTGTTTGTTACTGAACTTGTTAGAAAAAACTCCTAACATGCATTATTACATGTACTTCATACTCTGCATAATCCAGGAAGAAGAAAGAAAAAAATCTTTAAAGTAGAGTATTTTAAGGTAGAACTGATTAAAAGCTTATAAGCCTGTCTGTTATGTTTAAGTCATTATAGATCTTGAATCACATGATACACATGGCAGGAATATAGAAACTGGCTCTCTTAACAAAACAAGCAGGTTGCTGATTGTTTTTTCTCAAGTATTTATTTCTTATTCTCTCTGTTCTGCTTCCCAGGGAAACGACTGTAAGTGCTTATTGCCCCCCTCTCAGAGGCCGGGGGAATGGAAATACAAGGAAATACTGCCGTCTGGTGGAGGGAGGCAGTATAGATGGTTAATCTCCTTTGCTCTTGCAGTGTGGTAACAGATGACTGATGGTTTGCTATCTGTTCTTTGAAAAATATGCACAAATTATCATTTCAATGTCATTTGTAGCGTATACAAAAAGAGGTGATATGAATATATACACTTACTGCATATTGTGCCTGAGAAACTGCTCAATGCTGAATGTTTTCTTTTCCGTGGTGTTGATTGGATCCCACCAGCGCCCAGGAAACGTGACTCCAGGTAAATGCTTCTGGAGTTTTGCCACATACCAGCTATACGTCATCATCTGCATCATAAAACACCGGTTTTGAAAGTGATTCAATACAGTGAGAGGGTAGCGGGTTTTATGGCTGAAATAAATTAGACATGTGTCAGGCTGGATTACGGACCTCCTGGTCAACAAGGCTGAGGTCTGGCCGGAGACCCTGGCAGTAGTGCAGGTAGCGCAGTGTGTTTCCTGGGAGATCACCACGAGTCAGAACCAACGAGCTCGGTGGCAATGACAGCACAACCTCACGGCCAAACCTTTCCACCACGTCGTTACCGCTCTGATCACACTCTCTGATGACACCGACAAAACACTGAATATACACACTATAAAACACAGCATGTGCATTCCTTCTTCAGTTTCAGAGTAGAGGTTAAATTAGGCCACAAATTTGCATTTGTTTTGTATATTTACATACAGCATGGGATTTAAAATTGTTTTATGCTAAGCACCTCCAATAAGTGTTATTATCATTAAACTAAAACTATTAAACTATTAATTTTAAATATTATTTATTTCAATTTTAAGTTTAGGTTTTATATATATATACATATATATACATATATTGCTAATAAAAAAACACCTACACTTAAAAATACAATAGAAACCTAAAAATAAAAGCTAATTCAAAATTAATTTAAATTTAAATATAATTTAAAGCAAATTGTTTAAGCATAAAACTGTGATCTTAACATGTTATCTTAAACACTACCTCTTAGGTTTAAATATAAGATTTCAACACAAGTAGTTTTTAAATGTATTTGCTTGATATCTTGCCTAGTACATGATAATTACCACCAGATTTCAGTCATTATAGCATCTCAAAAACCCCACAGGCCAATAAAGTCTTTAGTGAAAAAGTCTGTTGCAACATCTATACAAAGACTGCACGTGATACTGAGAGTTTGCGATGAAAGTGATACAAAAGTTTGTGAACTGTGTGTGTAAATGTTCATTCACAAACACTTCAACCACATCAGCAGTGCTGTTTACTTTGAAGAGTTTGCACAAAAGTGTAAGGATCCGTGACATTATCGTTCTTTCAGCTATTCTGCAGTCAGTAGCTCTGTTTCTCTGTGAGCAGTGATGAGGTGGAACATCTCTCAGCTGTAATCAGCCTCGGACAGGTGTGATGAGCGCTGACAAGAGTGTCAGTCTCACCACTGATCAAAGCGCCACAGTTTGTGGCAGCGATGTACCAAACCTCAGCGCTCTAATCTACATGACTGCCGTGGCTAGGATGTCTAATCAAGCACAGAACTCGGCTGCTTTAATCTGCATGACTAGCGTGGCCAGGATGGCTAATCAAGCATAGAGTCAAAGCTGCAGAAGAGTGCAAGAGAGCTTTTGCTTTGATGTGTGCTGAAGCATGGAGGAAGTGAGGAATTCAGGAGAGTGACTGCAATGGTCTGGATGATCAACCACAAATATATACAAAAAAAAGCAAACGAAACTCAGACTCTGATGGTTCGGCGGGTCTGTGATGTTAATGCAGTAATGCACACTGATAAGCCCACTGCTAAATAATTAGTATTTAGACAGGACATAATAACAATCTGCATTTGTTTTTGACTACTGGGGACAGCTAATTATAAAAATGTGTTGATTTAAGTAATGCAAATGTGTTGAATTTAATGGTATGGGTTTAAAATTGAAAAATCAAAATTAATATCCAGTAAGAAAAAATGTCATCTGGTTGTTATCACAAAAATAAACGTTTTTTTTAATTACAGTAGTTAGTTATATTAATATTAAAACTGTAGCCTTTTAATGATATTCAATATTCTTAGTAGATACAAGTGATTGATTGATTGAATGAATGATTAAGAACCCATCATTAGGGAAAAATATTAAAACATTAAAAATGTTTAATGCCTGAACTGATGTACCACAAAAAGCTCGGGAATACCTTACTGTTAATTACTTCCTAAAATATCAATATTTAACCATATTTATTATATAGGCTGCATTTATAGACGCAAACATATAGCCTAGTAATCACAGTAATATTGTGAAATATTATTACAATTAAAAAAAAGCATTTTCTATCAGAATGTATTTAATTGAATAATACTTTCTAATTTCAGCAGCCATTACTCCTTCATAAATCATCTCTAAGTTTTTTTATTTTTAATAATGCTGACAACAGTGTTGCTTAATATTTTGGGGAAAATTGGCAAAACATGATCAAGGACTCTTTAAATTATTAATTTCTTAAAAAAAAAAATCTGATCACACGATTGAATGGTAGTGTGCATTTTACATATACATACACACACATCATTCATGTAAAAGGCTACCTGTGGACCTATTTCATCAAGATAATTCATAGAAACCCCCTTAACCCTGTCATATATGAAATCTAATGTTGGTGTTCAACTTTACTCAGCATATAAATCAGTATTAAAAATATATATGTTGCCACCATGGTATTTCAAGACTTTTGTGACTTTGAGAATTAAATTAAAGATGTTTGAAAAGTTTAGCATCACCCACTGGCACCCAGGCTATGTGACTGTGTGGAAGGTTTACTTGTGGTTTAAGCTGATCATGTTTGAGATAAGGCCTGCAGTGAGTATCCAGGCTCCTGTGTTCCACAGTTTCCTCCAGCCCAGACGCCCATTCAGCCAACACACGGCCCAGCTCAGACCCAGACCAGCCAGAACACACACCCCAGCATCAGCCTGCAGCCAGAAGCGCTCCACCTACATACACACATGTGGTATATTCACTCAAGTCCATTTAAAATATCTTGCATTATATAGGTATCAAATCTGTCAGAATTGTATCACTCACCACTCCAAGCAGAAGAGGCTTCTCAATATTCAGGTTTGCTCTCCAGGCAAAGAACAAAGAGTAGATGCTTACCATAGTGACAATCAACCAGACAAAAACACAGCGCAGTCTGGGGAGTGAAATATATGCAAAAAAAATGTATGATGATATTGTTTTTGAATTTATTAAAACTTTATTTCAATATAATATGATGTCAAAACTATGGTGGTATTGAAAGGAGAGAGTTGTAGTAGTAGTTTTCTTTTATTTTGTTATTTTATAATTTTTTTTTATATAATAATAATTTTAAATTAGCATTAGTTTTTTTTTAAAGGATTGAAAATCAGATTTAGTGGTCCAGAAATTTTTATTTCATAATAAAATTATACAATTATTTATAATAAAATTAAATAAAATTAATTAGCATTAAGTAAAACATTAAACATGTGTTCAAACATGGCACAATGGCTTTTTTATTTGAAAGAATTAAAACGGTCACATTAGCATTAAATGATACATTTATACATAAAAGTATTAAAAAATAAGGTTATAAGAGGTTATAAGGTTATACATTCAAATATATATTTATATTTTTTGAATGCACAACTGTTTTTAATATTGATAATATTGAATTATTTCGCAGCCGTTTTCACTGTATTTTTTGAGAATAAGAGACTTAATGGCAAACTTGGTGTTGAATGGCAGTCTAAATAAAGTTGAAGTGTTGCATATCTGTGCCACTAGTAGCACCCAATAAAACTCCAGACTGGAAGCTTTACTGTGCTATTCCTTCACTTGAGTGGATCTCATGCAGCCATGACTTACCTGTTCCACAAAGAAAGTAAAATGCCTAGAAGTGCCAGCACTAGCACTGAAGTAGACAGATCATTCACACAGTGATTCCACTGAGCCCTGAAACACAAGAGACACACTTATCAATACATTCACTGCGTGATGGACAGGGACTCATACTGAAAGTGCTATGAATGTCTCAATGTTTTTTTTCCAACATTAAGAGCAGTCTTGTGACAGCCTTCTCTCTATCTGTCTCCCAAACCCAGTCAATGGCCAATTTCCCTGCTGAAAGAGATAGTGCCCTGCCTGTGCCTTAATACCCATCTCTCTCTGACAGCTTATTTAAGCGTCGTGTGAAAGCGTGAGTGTGTGTGTGTATATGTGTGAGAGAGAGAGAACGCGTTTGAGCTCCTTATGGCAGGTTTATGCTGTGACATGCTTGTTGTGTTCCCCTCTCTGGATCTCACCTGTCCATCACGCTATGTGGCACCTGTGGGGGGTGATGGGAAATGGCTGATTGGTGCTAGCGGGACATAAAATAAGCTCTCTCTCTGGGGACACCCAAACGTTTGATGAGGGTGGGCTGAGAAGACGACCTGAGTCTGGCATGATGTGTTACACCAGTGTCATCAGAGACACTGTGAACGTCACTGATCGTTTCTAAGCCAGTGCAACACAACGGATTTGTTATTCCTAGCAGGTTCAGCGTTGCAGTTTTGGAGGGAAGGGGGATCTACGGTACATGAATTAACTATGGAAAAGGTATTAACAGAGCCATTAGTCTTTATTAAAGCTGCCACTTAACATAAGTGGAAAAACACTCAGACAAAAAGCAATTTATTTTGCCATACATGCACTCTCAGAGTACTTAACAAAACATACTGGTGATATAAAAGTGACTACACTGGTTACAGTAGTAAAGGTTAGGTACAATACATGGTTAGTACCTAGTAGTTACCTATTTATTACAACTTACTGTAATACAAACAGTCTGTACATGAACAAGACTCTAAAAAATAAAGTCCAGTAACACTTTATTGTAGGGTGTTAGTTGCTTATTATTTATTACTATTTATTAGTAGTACAGTTATTAAGTACATATAAATGCCTATTTCTACATGCCTATTTCTACCCAGTAACAATGAGAATACTTTTTTTGGGCAACATTTTTAAATCTTTTTACACTGGCCTGTTTTTTTTGGTTACTTCATAATTCCTACTTTTGGGATTATATGGAAATGATTTGGATTTATCTGTATATATTTATCAAATCATAGACAAAATGTAAAGGGATAGTTCACTTAAAAAGTGAAAATTCTTCATTAAATGACTAGTAAGAAAAAATGAGACATTTTAGATGAAATCCGAGAGCAACACAACTATTTGAAAAAAATACTTTTTGTCCAGGAAAAAATATTGCTATTGTTATTACATAAATATACTTATGAAAGTTGTTATTTTTGCTTGCTTTGTGCACAAAACAAAAGTACTCTAGTAGCTTTATAAAATTACAGTAGAACCACTACTGTCACATGGACTATTTTAACTGTCTTCACTAGCTTTCTTGGCCTTGAACATGGTAGTTGTCTATGCAATGTAAGAAAGCTCTCTGGTTTCATCAAAAATATCTTAATATGTGTTCCAAAGATGAACAAATGTCTTATGGGTTTGGAACGACATGGGTGCGTAGTTAATGAAAGATTTTTTTTATTTTTGAAGAACTAACCCTTTCACACTCACCGTAACATTTTTGGGAGGTTCAAGTTTTCATCTGTCTTTGCCTGAAATGAAAGAATTCCATAATGCAGTGAATAAGATTCATAAAATAAATGCAGCATGGAAATAACTACACATAAAAGCATGTTTTTTAAATTCTACACCACTATTGAATCTGTGTGTACCAGGCTGAATGTGCCGTATTCAGCTCTGAGCAGGTGTGTGAGGAGGCCTTGGAGAGATGTCTAGTCTCCCCAGCTCCAGCGAGCTCTGTTGAGGTAGGAGGAAATGGGCAAGTAGATGTAGGGCACAAATCCAGCCAGAAAGCATGTCCCCAAAGACACCAGACCAAAGAAGGACAAACCCTGTGAGAAATGCAGGTAACTTGTAACTGATAGATCCTTCCATTGGCGAGTGTACACATTTACATACCAAAACAACAGTACATATAGATGCTTGTACATATATAATACAAAATATGCTCTTAGGCACTGAAGATATTTACATCACTGTGAAATTTGTTTAAACCTAAGTGACTTACATTTTGAGTGTAGAGGTGCAGGAGAGCCCAGGGAATTATAATTACAACATACAAGACCATTGTGTGCTGATTACACAGGCTCAGCCCACAGAAGAGCGCCCCCCATAGAGCAAACTGAGAAAAGACAAAATATATATAGAAGTGTGCACTTTAAAACAATTATGTGTCCATTTTAATCCAACAATGATTGGTATCACCCATAAATAGCAAATGTTACCTTCTTCTTGCAATGAACACTCTCTTCACAGTGGAAGCAGGCCGTTAGTGAGAAAAGGATGCCCACAAACAAGTTGTTAAGGGAAAAGACTTCTGCTACGACTGACCACTGCCATACCAGCCTGGACACTGCAAAAACTCCACCTGCCAGGACAGCCCCAGGACCAGGACTAGCCATCCTAAACACAGAGTGTATATACAGTTTTTTAATTTTTTGACATAACATAAACTTTAGTGTAAACTCCAGTGAGGCACTCTTATGCTGCAACATCTGGCATGTAAAAGAAAATCTATATGAAGCAGCAAATCAACAAATGACCCGCTGTAACCATTCAAAAATATTTGAAAAACTGAAATAATAAATCAATAATTAACGGTGCTATGTTGTTCTGGCAACATGAGTTTAATTCACATCAAATGAACAAATACAAATAAAGGTACAGACGAATCATTGCGCTATTCAAATTAAGGTGCCCTTATTTTATTACTGCTAAATAATGATGACATACACACCAATGGGTGTCAGTACAGAGTCCAAAACCGCTGGTACTATTTGGACAGTTAGAGACCAGATGAAGCTTTTGATATAAATTTGGATATACAAGTATGTCTAACTTTATCCATGTTTCTAAAGTACACTCTTGTGAAATATATAGAGCATATCCTTACTGCTTAATTGCACGTATCATCGCAAAATGTAAACTATATTATTACCCAGCACTAATCTACTAAAAACAACCAAATGAAGATATTAAAATATTGTACACATTAACCTCATAATTTTCTGTAACACTGTTTTGAAGCAATGTGTGAAACAAATGTGAAAAGTCTTAAATAAATACATTTGACGTGGCTTGACGAACAGGTACTTTTGTCTAACATTACTAACTATAGTTGCTTGTAATTATCCTTAATGTTATTACATGGTAAGTACATGTAACAAGGGCACTGTAAAAAAAAAAGTTTTATCTGTTATTTTATTTTTTTTAAATCAACATAAATACAATACTTCAAAAGTTCAGTGAAAAAGCATCTGCATACTTCAAATGGTACATAGGCTCAGAAATCTATTTACCTATTAACTCATGAAATCATAATTGGGGGGGGGTTAAATTAAAGTCAATGTAAAACTTGACTTTGACTTTTGACAATAGACTTGACTTAGACTCGGACTCCAGCTGGGAAGAATAAGATAGGACACAAGGCTGGGGCGAGGTAAAAGGAAATGCTGGACAAAAGGATGAACGAGCGAGGTCAGCTTTGTCTGTTGGAGACCCAAGAAATGAAGGAAAGCAAGGAGAATAAAAAAAAAGTTAGGAAGACGCAAACGAGAGTGAGCTGCAGTGGAAAAAAAGAGAAGAAAAAAAACCTCAGCCCGGTCTCCAGCACACTGGCTTGGAAAAATTTTAGCGGGCTTGACAATTAAAGGGGGGTGGTAGAGGGGGGAAGCGAGGCAGTATGGCCCTCTCCTCATTGTGCCGAGTGGCTTAGAGTCCTCATCAGCCTATCAGCTAAGTGACAGGCGGAGAGCTGCTCTATTCAGCGGCACAGATACACGCCGCGGGCCAAGCGGCTGCCAGCTCCCTCCTGACCCCGCAATCCCTCGCCGCTGACAGCTTCAAGCTCCATGGCAAATTAGGCGCTCTCACATTACAATCGCACAAGACAGATTCCATTAACGGTATCTGAAATTGAGTAGAGAGCAGGGCCCTCGCCTTATCAGACCTGACTCATAAGCAGCGGCGGCACCGCCGAAGCTCGCACGCTTAATCACGAGCCATGATACCATTTAGACGTTTCCAGCGCGCCTCTGCCTGCCGCTGTGATAGTCGGCCACAAAAGAGGCTGATGAGACTTAGGGGAAGGGGAACAATGGAGCTTTCGCAGGGAAAGCAAAGTAAGTCAGGAAAAAGGGGAGCGGAGAGAAGGATACAGATGGAAGAAAGGAGGAAGGATGGTGTGTGTGTGGAATTCGCTCTTGCCTCACTACTTCTCTTTTCTCTTCTCCTGCTTTTTTTGCACACTACTTGCCTTTCCTCTCTTTTCTTCTGCCGTCTTGTTTGAGACGAGTCCGCGCGTGTGCGCACAGTCGGACTAATAGCTTGTCAAATGCAGGCGGGGGGGAGGTTCTTGGTGATATCGGCTTCTCTCTAGTCCTCTTTACTACTCGAGAATGTGGAAGACGTGGCTCGGTGAAGGTGCGGACCCCCCGCACCCTTGATTCTGCTCCCGCTGCGTCCCAATTAACCCCCAGCACACTTCAACAGCAGCGGGGTTAGAGCAGGGGTGCTATCAGGAGGTAGGCGAAATATCACATCCTCCTCCTGTCATCGCTTCAATGGGGCGGCTTCACTGTCCTCTTCCTGTCTTTATTCCTCTGAGGGGGCTTGACATGGACCTCTTTAGGAGTGTCTGTCTGCTTGAAGGATGGCATGTGACACGTCCTGCATTCCAGAACATGCAGGACCACCTGGGTCTCCTCTCTCTCTCTTCAGTGATAAGGTGAGAGAGTGACACTTGCGTACAGCATCAGAGGCTTGTCTCTTTTTTTATTTCTCTGGAACCTAATTAGAATAAAACCTAAGTATCATCTTTTGATATGATGTACTTTTAGAGAAAAATTAAGTCCACATATATGGATTCATGGTCCGAATTTCCATAAAACACACTAAAGTCACCTTTGTGTAATAGAATAAAAAACTATATTTTTGCCTTGAACACAGCAGTTTTTTTCCTGACTGTTTTTAATGCATTAATAACACATGCACTATTAGAGTATCATCGCCTATTAGAGAGTAAAACAAAAGTTTTGCCAAAACAGTTGCAGGATGACACTTTGTGTCTGTAACAAAATTTTAAATAGACACTCTTGCATCAGGCTACTAAAGTGTTTTGAACATCGTTGGGAAAAAAAAAAAGTTAACACTTCAGAATAGGGGTCCAAAATAATGCATTAGTTAAACATTAATTAATGGTTAATTTGTTCACAATTAAGCATTAGTTGAGCAAAAAC
>JAUCMT010000036.1:20165016-20175822 GCA_032357475.1 Enteromius thamalakanensis
AAGTACCTGGAAGCCGGTACAGGTACAACTTTTACACAGTGGAAAACCAAACAGAGCCGAGCCGAGCCGAGCCGAGCTGGTACTGTGTAGTGGAAAAGCGCCATTATGTTAGTTATCTCACTTGACAGAAGCCTCAAAGAACAATTACAAAAATATAAACATGGCCTTATGTAGGCGAACTTATGTTTATGATTATGTGTGGTCTTGTTTTGACTGAGACATGCAGTGAGGATGCCATCTATGGTGTGTGATTCTTGTTACATGGTATTTAGTGTATAAGGCATTAAATTTGTTGATGGTACAATTACGGAGTGATTGAAAATCAAATTCTAATGGAAGCTGTGAAAAGTATTACTGTCATACAATCTCTGGTATATTTACTGTGTGCCTGTGTTGTACCTATGGACAGCGTCCACTGGGCTGAGTCGTCCCTCCCCACAGAAGAGTGCATGTTAAAAAATAATAACTCCAATCTACCTCAAACAATTCAGCCAATGGCACAACAATTTCACCCAATTCAATCTTAATCCCCCACCACCACACGTCATGCAGACATAATAGGCAAAAAGAAATTGTGTATATCTTCCAGCAAATATGCATTTTATTTTCTACTAGTGTATTGTTATTGTAATCAAGTCATTAATCAACTGTAGTATTACGTGGTCCTATGGAACGCATGCATTCTGGAAAAGGCTGATCCTCTCCTTGCATGACTCCCATTAAAAAACGCCTGTGGAGACAGTTTGGGAAATGTAATATTATAGCAATATTGACTTCTGATGCAACAGACACAATCTTAGGGCTCCAGGCAAGGGGAAATTAAAGTGATGGCATAGCACAGTGAAATGGCCCTATTTCCCCGATTCTGAATGGGGTAATGAGGGTTCAAACGTCTTCATTAAACATCTGTTAAGGAAATATTACTGAACCTCTTAAAACGGTGCAATTGGTCATGCTGAGTTGTAGAATATGAGGCCTGTAGTGCATGAAGGTGTTTAAAGGAAACTTACAGGTTAAATACAGCTTAAGCGCAATAGAAAAACGTGCATGTGGTAACGTAAATGTAATTGAGGTCGCTGGCGTGATCAAACTATTTGATTTAAAAGCAGTACTTATTTAATTTTATGTGAAAAAGTATTTTCAGAAAACATTATTTAACATGTAAAGTTGTCTAACAGTAATAATGTTTAATTTCAAAACAGTGTAAAAACCTAGAATACTTCAACATTTAAATTAGTGCTGTCAAATGATTAATCACAATTAATATTAATAACTATATATAACATGTTTTGTTTTTACATGTATATAAAGTTATATTCTTATTTCTTTTATTATATATAAATATTTTTCATATATAAAAATAACAAATTTTTCTTAAATATATACATGTATGTGTTTGTATTTATATATACATATTACTTCTAAAATATTTTGGGATGTGATTAATCATGATTAATTGTTTGACTTCAGTAATTTAAATGTATTTATTTGACACTTTTATTCAAAGCGACTTACAGCTGAGGAACAAAACGAGCGATTAAACACAGGATGACAATGGTTAACTGACAAATAAAAATTGGACTGTGTCCTATGTGACAGCAAAAAAAACCTTAACATACAAATAACATGAAAAAATGATTTATCTTCAATGTTAGGGTTTTTTTTTTGCTGTCACACCATACACTTTCATTGGGGCGGTACCTTTTTGAAAGGTACATGTTTTAACTTAAGAATCCATTTTGGTACCTTAAAGGTACATATTAGTACTTAGATGTACACATTTGAAACTAATAGGTACAAAAGTGTACCTTTTGAAAAAGTACTGCCCCAGTGACAGCTTTTGTACCTTTATTTCTGAGACTGTAGGACAACCTCAATAAACACAAGAAGTCCCAGTTACACCAGATTTCTCTCATTGTAATAAAGGATAATGAGAGCATAGGAAAGATTGAAAGCATATATTTTTTTTTTTTTTTATTTACGTAGTAATAAAGTCATAGAGAATAAAGCATTAATATGTGCTTTATATATATAATCAATATCTCATATGCTAGGAATATGCATGCCAATAAGCATCTAGTTAATAGTGATCCCTAATATGAAGTGTTATCATTATTTTCAGTGTTTATTCTGGTACTGTATAACCGCTCTATTGACTTCTACTGAAAGGGCATTACTGTTTTTTATTTCAAAACTAACAGATGACTCCATACTATTGTCGGTGGTAATCAGCAGCAGCTGCCAACAGGGTTTAAGTTGCATTTAATCTAGAATTTTTTTTTTGCAAGATACAAAGGTTCTTGGCATGAAAATAAAGGGTGGGTGTCATAGCTAAAGCGAAGATATATTTACCAAAAACGAATGGCTGCAAACCAGAGCGTTTTAGAGATTAGACTGGCTAATAAAGCATATGCTTAAGCTGCCAGGAGCTCTTGTTTCTGGGTCGGTGATTTACCTGACAACAGAGGTATGCGGGAGGGGGCAGCCAAGGGACGTGGGAAACGACAGCGTTTTTTTCTTAGTCTTAATCAGAAACATATACACAGACAAATATGCTGAGCTTCAGTTCTGAAATCCACGTTGTAGAGAAGTCAACACAGCACTGAGCAAAATAGCTTGAATAAAAGTCAGCCTAGTTCACTCGAAAATGAAAATTCCTCCATGACTTTCTTTTTATTTTTGTTGAGCATTAAGGAAAATATTCTGCAAATGTGTTTTTGATCCATACAATAGAAGTCTATGGTCACCGAAAGAATACTTAAAATATCTGCAAAACAAAGTCACATAGGTTTGACAATAGGGTGAATAAATGATGACAGAATGTTAATTTTAGGTTGAAATTCTTTTTTTTTTTGCATAGGTTATCACATTACTGATCTCATGAAGCAACTGTCTTGTTAATAAACACAGCTCACCGTAGAGAGCCACGGGGTGACTAAGAGCGAGTGGAGGGTCCAGTAACGAAAGCGCAGTTATGACCATATGGTAAATTGCCTTATATGGACACAAAAGCACCAGGACAGGTGGGTACCGGAGCCTGGTCAGCTGTGATATGAGCTATATAGTGATATGTGATATAGAGTCCATTATATGGGGGAAAATCCTGGAACGTTTTCGTCAAAAACATTAATTTATAATGTAAATTATAACTGTAACATAACTGTAATTTTACGAAGCTATAAGAAAACTTTTTGCGTGCAAAGAAAACAAAATAATAACTTTATTTAACAAGCTTATTTTCCATATCACCATTCTCTGTGATTATCAAGAGTACCACAACGCATTAAGGGTGAACCACTGATGTCACATGGACTATTTTAACAATGTTGGTTTCCGGGTCTGGAAACATTTCAGTTACATTGCTGCTTTTGGAGGGTCTAAAATCTCTCTGATTTCATCAAAAATATATTTTTTGTTTGTTTATTTGTGTTCTGAAGATGAATGAAGGTCTTATGGGTGAGTAGTTAATGATAGAATTTTCATGAATTTTCGGGTGAACTATCCCTTTATGATATAATTTCCTGTTTCATTTTCTGCAATAAAACACATAGGATAAAAATATAGTTTAATGATTAACTACTAAACTACTTAAGTTTTTACTTTAGTTACTTACAGTTCACCCAAAAACTTAAGCTCTGTTATCATTTACTCACCCTCATGTGACTACAAACCTGCATGAGTTTCTTTTTCTGACTCTCAATGTTAACCCATGACTTCCATAGTAATTTATTTTCATATAACGGAACTCAATGGCTACCAGCAACTGTTTTGTTTAAACAGCAACATTTTTCAAAATCTTTGTTTTTAAAGGAAAAAAAATTCCTACAATAGAAATAACATGAGGGTGGGTAAATGATAGCACATTTACATTTTTCGGCAAACTATCCCTTCCCGTTGAAGCATTTTTCTTGTTTTCAATTAACAAAATTCTAATAAAAACTCTTCATAGTAGAAATTTAAGTACTCCACGTCATTATACATGCACATATGCAAAAGTGTCATGTCATTGACCAACATACTGCAGGAAAGTACACAAAAAAGAGTAATCCTTCAATCCTTCACACACAGAAATTCCTTAGATCTAAAGATGGCAGAAAATGGTCAGTCTCAGAGTGGTGTTGGGTGCCAGGGTAGCAGCCTGGGGACAGGCCTGTCCGGTAGTGTTCCTACTGGGAGTGGCACGCCACCTCAGCATTACCACTGGGCACAGGCAAAGCACCTAAGAACCCCAATGCCAACCCAGAAGGGAGTCCCAGACTGTGCCGGATGCTCTCAAACCCCTAAAACACTCCCTCCTCCCAGTCCTGGCATCTCAAGCCTGCCAGCTACTGCTCTGAGCCCAACAGACATGCATGAGGCCAAACCCCAGCCTAAGCCCGAAAAGATAGCCATCAAAACCTATTACGCTTATGTTTTCAATTGAAAACATAGATTATATACTGAAACTTAAGAGCTAAGAGGGTTTGTGTGTGTGTGTGTGTGTGTATGCAACAAAATCCTCACTGCCATCAGCCACAGGAGGAAGATGGGTTGCGAGGTTGCTGGGGCCAAAGGAAATGACTTTTTTGGTTGCTGTAATCCAAAATTGGATCTAAATCCTTTGAGGCTTAAGAGCAGAGGTTGCATTGGACATGTAACTGCAGCCAAATCTCTGGTCAGCTTGGCGCACAAATTCAGCTGAGTGAGGGCATGCGTTGATAAAAGTCACGTGTAGAGATATAAATGCATGCAGCAGCTACTGCTTGTTTAGACAAATTTTCAGGACATCTTACTCTAATCACAAAATAAGGGAGTTGGTTCACTGGGGGAAGCAAATTTCCATTAACTGAATAGAGGATCTGAGTAGTAGTGAGTTGTTCCATAACATTTTATATACACATACATTATATATTATATATATATATATAAATATATATATATATATATATATATACACACACACACAAACATGACAACAACAACTACAGATCGTAATAAACACACGATTATGTTGATACATTTGTACAGCCAAAAAGTTAAATAGCATATTTTAACAACAATAAATTATCAAATTCCAGATGTGATCGCAAAAGGAAGTTATTACAAAAACTCGACGGTGGTTTAAAGTGAGTTTTGAGTAAAAGTGTACTATTAATCTCATAAATTGTCTTATGTATTATTATGTTAGCTATAATGCGAAGGTGAAGAGAGTATCAGATAGGGTGATGAATTTGAAGCTGGAAATTGAAGGGATAATGTTCAATGTTGTTAGTGGTTATGCCCCACAGGTAGGATGTGAGTTAGAAGAGAAGGAGAAATTCTGGAGTGAGTTAGATGAAGTGATGAAGAGCATCCCCAGAGGTGAGAGACTAGAATTCAATGGACATGTTGGGGAAGGGAACAGAGGTGATGAAAATGTGATGGGCAGGTTTGGTCTTCAGGACAGGAATCTAGAAGGCCAGATGGTGATGGACTTTGCAAAGAGGATGGAAATGGCAGTAGTAAATACTTTCTTCCAGAAGAGGCAGGAACATAGGGTGACATATAAGAGTGGAGGCAGAAGCACTAAGGTGGACTACATCTTGTGTCGACGTTGTAATCTGAAAGAGATCAGTGACTGCAAAGTGTTGGTAGGGGAGAATGTAGCTAGACAACACAGAATGGTGGTGTGTAAAATAATCCTGGTGGTGAGGAAGGTGTAGAGGACAAAGGCAGAGCAAAGGACAAAGTGGTGGAAGTTGAGAAAGGAAGAATGTTGTGTAGTCTTTATGGAGGAGTTGAGTCAGGAGGTGCTTTCAGTTGACTGGACAACTACGGCCAATGTGATCAGGGAGACAGGTAGGAGGGTATTTGGTGTATCATCAGGTAAGGGAAAAGTGGACAAGGAGACTTGGTGGTGGAATGAGGAAGTCCAGGAGTGTATACAGGGAAAGAGGCTAGCTAAGAAGAAGTGGGTCACTAAGAGGACTGAAGAGAGTAGACAGGAGTACAAGGAGATGCAGCGTAAGGTGAAGATAGAGGTGGCAAAGGCCAAACAAAGAGCATATAAGGACTTGTATGCTAGGCTGGACAGTAAGGAGGGAGAGGGGGATCTGTACAGGTTGGCTAAGCAGAGAGAAGGTGGGAAGGATTTGCAGCAGGTTAGGGTAATTAAAGATCGAGATGGAAATGTACTGACAGATGCAAGGAGGGTGATGGGAAGATGGAAAGAGTACTTTGAGGAGTTAATGAATGAGGAAAACGAAAGAGAACATAGTTGAAGAGGTGACTGTTGTGGAACAGAATGTGGCAAATATTAGTAAAAGTGAGGAGAGAAGGGCATTGAAGAGGATGAAGAGTGGAAAGGCTGTTGGTCCTGATGACATACCTGTGGAGGTATGGAAGTGCTTAGGAGAGGTGGCAGTAAATATTCTGACTAGATTGTTTAACAAGATCTTGGAGAATGAGAGAATTCCAGAGGAATGGAGGAGAAGTGTATTGGTGCCGATTTTTAAGAACAAGGGAGATGTGCAAAGCTGTGGCAATTACAGAGGTATAAAGCTAATGAGCCATACAATGAAGCTGTGGGAAAGAGTAGTGGAAGCTAGGTTAAGGGCAAAGGTGAGCATTTGTGAGCAGCAATATGGTTTTATGCCTAGAAAGGGTACATCAGATGCAGTGTTTGCTTTGAGGATGCTGGTGGATAAGTACAGAGAAGGTAATAAAGAGTTGCATTGTGTCTTTGTAGATTTAGAGAAAGCGTACAACAGGGTGCCGAGAGAGGAGCTGTGGTGTTGTATGAGGAAGTCTGGAGTGGCAGAGAAGTATGTTAGAGTGGTGCGGGATATGTATGAGAGCGCTAAAACAGTAGTAAGATGTGCTGTAGGTGTGACAGAAGAGTTTAAGGTGGAGGTGGGTCTGCATCAAGGATCGACTCTAAGCCCCTTTTTGTTTGCTCTGGTGATGGACAGGATGACAGATGAGGTAAGACAGGAATCTCCATGGACTATGATGTTTGCAGATGACATTTTGCTTTGTAGCGAGAGCAGGGAACAGGTGGAGGAAAACTTGGAGAGGTGGAGGTATGCTCTGGAAAGTAGAGGAATGAAGGCTAGCCGCCGCAAGACTGAATACATGTGTGTGAATGAGAGGGATTTAGGAGGAATGGTGAGGCTACATGGAGAAGAGGTAAAGAAGGTGCAGGATTTTAAGTACTTAGGGTCAACGGTCCAGAGCAACGGAGAGTGTTCAAAGGAGGTGAAGAGGCGGGTACAGGCAGGTTGGAACTGGTGGAGAAAAGTGTCAGGTGTGTTGTGCGATTAAAAGAGTATCAGCAAGAATGAAAGGAAAGGTGTACAGGACAGTGGTGCGACCAGCAATGCTCTACGGCTTAGAGACAGTGGCACTGTAGAAAAGACAGGAGGCAGAGCTAGAGGTAGCAGAGCTGAAGATGTTGAGATTCTCTTTGGGAGTGACAAGAATGGATAGGATCAAGAATGAGTTCATCAGAGGGACAACCCATGTTAGATGTTTTGGAGATAAAGTCAGAGAGGCGAGATTGAGGTGGTTTGTACATGTTCAGAGGAGAGATTATATTGGAATAGAATATATTGATGAATGAATATATTGGTAATAGGATGCTGAGGTTGGAACTGCTAGGCAGGAGGTCTAGAGGAAGACCAAAGAGGAGATTTATGGATGCAGTGAGAGAGGACATTAAGTTAGTTGGTGTGAGAGAAGAGAATGCAGAGGATGGGGTTAGATGGAGGCAGATGATTCGCTGTGGCAACCCCTGAAAGGGAACAGCCGAAAGACAAAGAAGAAGAAGGATCTTGTAAATGTGATAGAGTGCAGCCTTGTAACAGAGAAGTTTCTTATGAGGAAGTTAGCAGTCCAATGCTACACAAAGTGACTGGTGCAGGACAGTGAGTGAGTGAGAGTGTATGAGTGTGTGTGTCAGAGTTCAGAGAGACTGTGGGGCAGAAGATGGGAGGGGCCAGAGTCGGCAGATAGTTAAGCTGTGGCTGGAATTGTGGTGAGCTAGGGCAGATGCCGGAATAAGGTGAGTAGCGATGACCGGATGTCAATCGCTGCATCGGAAGGAGATTCAGGCTCTGGAGATGACGTGTCGGCTGGGGCGGCTTCCTCTGAGCGTACAACCATGCCCGACACCAATCCAGAGCTGGTGGCTATGCTTGTGGCTGTGTCTGGCAGACATGCGCGATTCGGACAAGACCCGGTTCTTGTTCCTGTGTCCCAGACCGGCCTCTTCAGTGAGCGTTGCGGATGCCCCTGTTTTGCGTGCAGACATTTGCTACCTCCTAGCAAAGGGAGCAATAGAGCCAGTCCCTCCAGCCAATATGAGGACAGGGTTTTACAGCCCCTACTTCACATTACTCAATGCAGAGGTTCTAGGGGACGTACCCCAAGTGGTAGTTGACACTATTTCTTCTGCGAGAGCGCCTTCTATAAGAGCTGCCTAGGCATTGAAATGGAACCTGCTAATCGATTGGTGTTCTTCTCAACGAGAAGACCCCTGGAGATGCTGATCAGAGTTGTGATTTTGTTCATGCAGCAGGGATTGGAGCAAAGGCTGTCTCCCTCCACCCTCAAAGTCTATGTGACTGCCATTGCTGTGAACCACGACCCCATAGATGGCAGGTCTGTGGGTAAGCATGACCTGGTTACCAGGTTCCTCAGAAGGCCAGGAGGTTAAATCTCTTGGGACCTGTCTCTTGTGCTAAGAGCACAACAACTGGTCCCATTTGAGCCTTTGCTGGCAGTAGAGCTGAAGTTCTTTTCAATGAAAACCTTACTCCTGCTCGCATTGCCTCCTTCCAGAGGGTAGGGGACCTGCAAGCATTTTCAGTCCATGATTCGTGCCTAGAGTTCTGGCCCTGCTATGTGCCCCAGGTTCTCACCACTCCATTCAGAGTCCAAGTGATTAACCTCAAAAGTGCTGCCTTCCGAGGAGTCAGACCCAGCCCTGCTGCTGCTTTGTCTGGTCTGAGCACTTAGATGTTACGTAGACCGGACACGTAGCTTTAAGACCTCAGACTAGCTTTTTGTCTGTCACAGAGGCTGGCAGAACCGGTATCCTCCCATGTTCTCACCTCGAATAGGTAGTGGTGCAGAGTGGCCCGGTAAGTAGACCCTTTGTGTTCCTCCGTCCCCCGTCGGCAGCCGGACGTTGCGGAGCGTGACGTCTCCGTTCCCTTCTTCAAGGAACGAGGGTTACATATGTACCCGAGACGTTCTGATAGGGTAATCAGCTGATGGGGAAATGATTTGTATGTGCTTCTCACAAAATTTGTTTATAAACATAATTTCATAATTAGTTCCTAAATTATCAGTGGGTTCATTTCCAAAGGTCAGTACCTGAAATTGCACCTAAGCATTTTGCATATGCATATAATTGTAAAACTCTGCAGCTTCTGTACTACTAGATAGTCAAGTCAAATGTATTTGTGCAGTGTGCTTTGTTTTAAAGCAATTGTACCAAAGTCATATTGTTTAGAACATCTTAAATTTTGTTTGTTTAGGTTATAATTTAATTTACGTTTGCGATAATGCAAGCAATCAAACAGTTAAGATTTCAAATATATAATGTGTATATACAACATTAGCACTGTGCCACAATATAGTTTACACTACAATTACAATCCAGACTAATATAGACAGAACAGCTAGAACAGCTAGGGTAAAACACATAGGTGTAGTGAAACACGAAAAACAGTGTAGGAAAAAAAAAAAACCTTTTAAAATAAATTTAAAATGTTAAATTAAGGGTTGGGACTAGCAGGCAAATTAAATGCAATGGCAGTACAAATAGTGAACTAAACCAATGAAAGGAATAAAACTAGTAAATTTACCAAACCACAGGCTAACAATACTAAAAAAAAAAAATTACTCCGCATAAAAGAGAAAATAAAGAAAAACAAAACAAAGCAGGAGCAATATGATAAGAAGCAGAGTGACTAAAAGTGTGAAAATGCATCAGTACAGGCGCATAGGAAAAAGCCAAACAGTCTGTTCAGGGTGATGAAATATAACAGCCATGTTCTCAGGTGGTACACAAGTTCAGTTACTTAGCCATGGCAACATAATGCACAATCAGCTTACCTTCAATGAGTTTGAAACCTAACACCTCACAAAATAGACCCTAACAAGTTAGCATTTTTTGGCACCGGATCACTTACTGCAACAAATCAAAAGAGCCAAAAACAGAATATACAGATAGGTCCAATTACAGTATATTTGGACAATAAAATAATTATCATAAATTTGCTTATGTATGCCAGAATAAAATAAAAATTTTATCAAGCAAGATAAAATGCAAGTGCAGATTTTTAGCTTAAATTCAATGTGCTGAACAAAAATATAACATTAAGGAATTACAATTATATGTGTTCTCATAGACAGTAGTTTTTTTGGTAGTTCACAGTGTACGGAGATGTACAGTACTTGAGAGACGAGGAGCTGTGGCTTGAATCCCCAACAAAATGGTTCAAATGTGTGTAAAAGTAAGTTGCAATGGCAGAGTTGCATCAACAAATACATTTTTACATCAGTTTGCATTTGTTAACACTATCAGGTAAGCTTGGGGTTGGATTTCATTTATTAATATATGATATTTCAGTTCTGAACTGCAACAATACATGCCTATATCAACATATCAAAAAATGTGCCAGGGTTCATATGAGTCTGTGTTTTAGCGCCACTCAGTGAACATTTCTCTTTGAAACATTTCTCTTTGAAATCTTTCAGTAAAGGATATAAAAACGGTGTTGCACAAAAAGTGTACAGAGGTACATACCTGGGACAGGGAGAGTGTCTAGTGACTGAAGC
>JAUCMT010000036.1:20175922-20200716 GCA_032357475.1 Enteromius thamalakanensis
TTTATATAGATATATGTCCGTATAATATAAATAACGTACAATTTTTATCGTGCAGCCCTATATATATATATATATATATATATATATATATAAACATTGTACAGTATTTATCCTGTTAGTAAAGCTTGTTCTGCAATCAGCAGTAAATTCCATCAGGTGTATAATTTCAACCTGCCTTGCTACTACAGATTTTTGATAACACTTTATAATAAGGTGTCATTTGTTAACATTAATGTATTAACTAACATGAACAAACAACAAACAATGCATTTATTCATTGTTAGTTCATGTTAGCTCACAGTGCATTAACTATTGAAAACAAACAATTTTTTATTCTAATGATACATTAGTAAATGCTGAAATTAGCATTAATTAAGATTAATAAATGATGTAGAAGTATTGTTCATTCTTAGTTCAAGTTAACTAATATTGTTAACTAATGAACCTTATTGTAAAGTGTTACCATCTTTTTCTGGTCGACTAGTAGTCATTCATTTTAAGCATTAGTTGACTAATTGCACATTTATTACTAAACCATTCAAATCATAATACTGAGCCTTTAATTGCCTACATATGCCTATCAGTGCTCAAGCACGTGCATAAAGCTTGCCAAGGCACATCGACAGAAGTAATGATTATGAACGTGTCAGTATATAGGCTGCATAAACATTTCAATAATTTATTGATAAACTAGTGCTTACTTTTTGGGGGCTTCAAGTCAGAGATCAAGTCAGTAAAACTAATTTAACTCTCCACAGTAGTTGATGCACCTCCAATTATGTGATGCGGATGTGCATTACATAATCTGAGAATTACTATTTTTAATTTGTATTGGTTCATTTCAATGTAGACACTTTGCTTTCTATGGATAGCCTATATTTTTTATGCCTGTAAGCAAGTATAAAGACCAAGACGGCAGAAAGCGCATCCTGTTCAGTTTCAATATTTTACAAAATTACAATGTTTTTGTTATTGTACGTGCACAGCAAAAAACTTAGAGTTTTTACAGATCAGAGATGTATTACTCTTATCTGTATGAGCAAAAAGAAAAGAGTATGTTAAGAGCAAGTGACCGCACCAGCGCCTCCATCTGTCCGGCAGTGAGTCACTACAAGTCAACTTTCACACACTTGAATAGCACATGTTTTTTTCAAGGTTAACGTTAGATTGAGCAACCAGTACTAAAGATACTTACTTGTTACTAATACTTAAATATTTCAGATTATAAGCCATATTTGAGGTCTTTGAATGATAGGCGAGTGTTTCGACTATTATAAATAATATGGGCAGCCCTAATTTACATATTCACTAAAGTAATGAGTAAAATACTAACATAAAATAACATTCAACATATTAGATGAAATAAAGTAAATAAAACAAAGTAAACCTGTAATGTTTTAAAATATACAATGAAGATTATAAATGAGGTCTAATAGAGTGGCCTACCTGCAGACAGTGAAGCAGAGGGCTCCACTGGCCCCGGCCCCAAATACAGCGCACAGGACATTGATACTGTGAGCCGGAGAGCTGATAGGCAGCAGCAAGAGCATCAGAGAGGACAACACAGTAAAGAGCGGGTATCCTGGAGGATGGGCCACCTGGGGGAAAACACAGCTGTAAACTCACTCACAGAACACCCTGATAACAGCAACAGAATCTAGTAACCCCCCTTCTCCCACCCCCCTTCAACATACAGTTCAGCTTTCAAAGGCAGACCTTACTTTTGCGGGTTACAGCATCACACTGTCCTCCCCCTCCCGTAAAGCCTGATCTCCTGTCTCCTTGCCTTCCCAGCAATTAGGCACTAAGTCCCCTAAGGAGCGATAAGGACTAGAGCTATTAAAGGCTGTCTCACTTCTACTGGCCTGATAACACACACAGGCACAGCAGGCAGAGAAGCGCTGCACACTGGAGCGAAGAGCAAGGAAATGTCTCAGAGAAGAGGTTGTTTGAGGGATGGAATGGAAACTCGGTGGACAAGCGGATGTCTAAAAGCTAGTGTGAGTTTAAGATCAAAGCAGAAGTGGGGGTCCCAGTCAACTGATCCTTCTAAACAATTTCGCAAGCCTGAAGCCCTTGTCGGTCAGGTTTGGTGAACTGTGATAAGTCAGGGTTGGGAAGTAACTAACTAAAAAGTTACTTTAAACCAACCTATACATATATATTATTGACAAATAAAAACATAAACCCGGGAGGAACTAAATCCATCGTCTAGTTCAGGGTTCGTGGCACCCTTAGGGGACCTCTAGGAGGAAACAAGAATTTTAGGAAACAAAATTCAATCACAAGACGAAAAAAATGCATTTAGCTTTATTTTTTTTAGACGTGTTTTCCTCAACATAATTTCTCCAAATTTTGCAATTCTGACATTTTTCTAACAATTCAGAGTTTATTTGTCACTGTTGTGACCTTATGTCTTGAAATGAGTTTATGTTTAAAAAAAATTTGAATATTAGAGTTTATATCTCTTTTAATAAGTAAATAAATAAATTAAAGCAAGTTAAATCATGATGGTCGATCTGGGCTTTGTGATCTATCTATTTTGTGGGACCAAGAGTTTTTTTGGATCATAAAGCACATTTCTATATTTCCAAACTTATTTACTTTATACGTCCAATATGAATAGGAAAATGACTTGAACAAACACATATTTTGTTCAACAAAACTAAATCACACCCGATCCAAAAAATATTTTTTATGACGGCTGAAAGTTTAGAGGCATTGTGTAAACGTGATTGGACGTGAGGTTGTTGATTATTTAGCATGCAAAAATTTTGGAGGGAAATTTCGGATTTGCAAGATGTTAACTTGTAATTTACTGAGATAAAAGTCTGAATTGCAAGATGTAAACTTCAAATTATTGCAGTCTTAGAACTGCAAGTTCAATTAAATGCAATGCAAGATTTGCTTGAAATTGCAAGAAAATAAGTACATTTTAAAAGGCACTCATTTAATTGGATCCCCTGGGAACTTGATCAACTAGCATCGGTAGCCACTTAGCTTGTAGCATATTTAACTTTTTTTTTAAAAGGGCAGCTTTACTGTAATGAGTCTGAGTAGAATCAGTTGCAAAGTAGCGTCCCCAACACTACATGCCTTCAATACAGAACAAACAGACAGCTTGAAGACAATCAAGAGAGGTCAAGGCAGAGAGGAACAGAGAGGCTTGGGAGGGGGGACAGACACAGGGCAACAAAAAAGAGAGAGTCAGTATGGCAAGCAGATGGCAGGGGCGCAAAGGGCATGCTTGGAAGTGCCAGCAAGGTGCGTGCAACTGCGCAAGTGACGTGTGATGCGAGTGGCTGAAATGCCTGCACCGGTGAAATGCCTGCAAGGCCGATGACATGGAAAGGCCCGCAGCGGCATCGCCGGGTCTGGAAGCACGTGTGGCACGCCGAAAAAAGGCGAAACGCACGGTAGGGGGCAGTCCTGCAACGAGGAGTTTAAAGGAGAAAAGATCCATGGCTCAAGGGAGCAGGAAGGGAGGGCCGCCGGCCTACGGCCCAGAGAGAGCCCTCCGACCCTGGGGAGAGCTGCAGACAGGCAGGCCACACGGACAGAGGGAGGGATTACTGGCATAGTGACACCGCCACAGCCTCCCTAAAAGGATCGCAGCGGCGTAATAAACTTTATTAAATAATAAAACTTATTATAACTGTTAACCCGATTTAGTTCATTCTTTGCGGCTTACACACGCGCACACACGCATGCACAAAAAGGAGAGGGGTTGAGTATAATAAGCCTTATACCGTACATAAGGCGAAGCTTACAAAAGCCATCGCCTAACCATTCAGTCTAATTGGATTTGAAGAACAGGGTTGCAAATTATAGCATTCTCTAGTCCTAAGTTAGTCAAAAAAAGAAGTGCACAGAAAAGAAGAGAGGATAAAAAAACCTGTGGCCTGAAAAGTAAATTAATCATCTTTCTTCTCCCCCCATACTTAATTAAACTTCCTTAATGCTTATAAGAGTTAATGAGTGGATTGATTAAACAATGCAGCTAATGCTTACCCCCAGCTCACAAGCAGCAGTCATCAGCTCTCCTGTGGTAGAAAAACAGAGAGGGAAATTAATGTAAACCCAATAATTATTATTAAGAGACAAGTCTGCTCCTGAAAGTTTTCCCAAATCAAATACTTGCACTGGGTTTTGCATTAATTTGCTCGGATCAAAACCTGCAAAATCTTCCCAGTGTGACATTTCCTAAGCGACACGCTCATTCTCTTCCATCGCACACGGCTCCCCTGATCCCCGAGCAGACAGACGCACACATACACAGGCAAATCTATTCACTCTTACCATACTAGAGGTGCATGCGCAGAGCCCCATCCATCGCTGTGTGTCGTGCAAGGGCATAAACGCCGGAGTCCCTTTACACCGAGCCACACGCATGCAAACGATCCCTCTAAAACTCTAGCAGTGATCTTTTTAAGAACCGTCTCACAAAATTGTTTATTCATACAGTATCTAGGCCTGTATTTCAAATTGTATCTTACCTGAATTAATCAATTTACATATAATACTTATTAAATGTCTCTATTAAGACCATTATCACAGTAGATGAAATATGGTCAGATATTATCTAGGCTGGTTTGGCTTAAGAACCCAGAATTCACATCAAGCAGCGACCCAACAAGTCGTATCTACAAAAAGTAAGCAGTTAAATGCGTTAACGTATGAATAAATAGTACATAACTGTCTAATTTGGGCACGGCTTTTGACAAAGTCCCAAACGCATTGGTGCCAAAACACCAATTTGATGTTGACTTTTTGGTTCATGACCCAGCGATTGAGAATAGTTTTTTTAAAGCCAATATATCTTAAATATATAATTAAATAATTTATAATATTTAGATAAATGTGATTAATGAATAAACTTTTATTCAGCAATAATGCATCAAATTTATCAAAATGACAAAAAAAATGCATTTATAAAGTCATTTCTGTTTCAACTAAATACTGTTCTTTAGTACTTTCCAATAAACAAATAAGCAAACAAAGGTAAAAGGTAAAAAAAAAATCGTAATAGTAATAGGTTAGGCAACACAACAACTGTTTTCAACATAATATAATAATAATAAGGTATGCTTCTTGAGAGGTAAATCAGTACATTAGAATGATTTCTGAAGGATCATGTGACACTGTGAAGTAATAATGCTGAAAATTCAGCTTTGCCATAAAACATTTTAAAATAAAATATAATAATAACCAGTATCATTATTTTAATAATATTTCACAATATACTATATTTTGGATCAAGTAAATGCAGCCTTGGTGAGCATTAGAGACTTCTTCCAAAAACTAAATTTTAGTGAAAAAAATTAGTGTCAAATTTGATTTATTTAAATTCCTTTTCCAGGCCTAGAAACATTTTATTTTGCCCAAATGACTGGGGTAATCCAGCTCGTCACAGGACATACATTGAGTTTTAGAAGGGATAAATGAACATAGCGAGTACTTTAAAACAAGTACTTTAAAGGTGGCAAAAATGTAGGATCTACAAACTAAATCTACAAATCTACAAAGAAACAAAAACAAATTGTATTAAACTGCAGTTCAGAGATTAATGGGCAAAAAGTCTTTTTCGGCTACTAATCCCGAATGTTTTTGCCCTGTTGTATAAATCTAAGCAATGTAGCCTGATGCAATACTTGCCTAAACACTGTAAAATCCTATAATCTGTGCTCTCTGATGCAATATGAAATGTTCAGTGCATCACAACATTTTGAAATTGTTAGCTGGCACTTCCTGCGTATCACTAGCGGTCGTCTGTTTTCGTTGTCATGTTGGAAGTCCTCTATCTGTAGGTGCAGACCCCTCACACTTCAGCGGCTGAATTTTCTCTGCTTTCACAGTCTCATTTAGAATAGAAATAGATACACACGCAGTGAGGCCAGGTCTACCGCATTTCAAAGCATGTGGATCTCCCTGTAATCAAAATTTCTCATGTTATACATCACAATTTCATTCATACACTGCAGTGCTGTCTCTAGACCCCAATGCAGAGCCCGGTCCCAAAGAGGGAGGGCTACACGGGGAAAGGGGCGCAAACGCAGTTTAGCGCAGGACAGGGAAGTGTCTCTGTGATAGCACAGCATCGGGCACCCACAGTAGCCTTTTTCCCCCCATAATCCCCATCATTTCCACACTCGCATTCCTAGACAACAGCGGTCCCGCAGGGGCGCCCGCTCAGCCTCTCCGGGGCGCAGCACACCTAAAGGGATTAGGACTGCGAGACGGAGACCTGGAGAATTTCTGCCGAGCATTCAGCTGGCGCTATCACGCCGGCATCCTGCAATGTCCCTAAACGCCACGCTTAAGGGGTTGGCTGATTTTTTTCTCTCTCCGTAAGCCCCAAACAGCTTCTTGGAGCCCCCATCCCCCTAAAAGCCTCCAAAAGCCACCCTGCCCGTGCACATGCTGTAAAGCTCACAGAACAGCATCTTGTTGTTTGCATAACAAGAAAACATTTATTTTTGTCTCCCCATTATTAAATATTACTGTTTATGGGCATTTTTTTTAAATTGTTGTGCTGGAATGCATCTATGGGTCGATAAGAGTGCACGAGAAAAGCAAAAGTCTCCAATATAAGTGAAAGCACTTTGTATAAGTTGAGTTCATGTGGTTTTTAAAAGTTTTTAACCCTTTAAACGATAGTATCCGTTTAAAATATCAACACAAAAAGTATTTTAAATAAGTATAATAAATGCTTTACTTCATAAAGTTAATAATAATGAATGCAGTATAATGAAGTATTAAAATATCAAATTAAAATCTCAATCTTGTTTCACAAACGTAACGGTCTGCAGACATCCTTTTATGCTATCATTTACAGCTTTCTTTTTTTCTGCAATTTAGTCGTACCACAAGATCTCGGGAGAAAAGCTTTTTTGCATATTAATGTTAAAAGTCAAGCATTTTATTAAGAAATAATAACCATGTAATGATAGAGAACTTATAAAACCTTCTTTAAAAATTTTTTTATTATTCTTTATTATGATATTAAGAGATATTATCTGTATTATTATTATTTTTCTGGGGGGAAAGCAGTAGTATTATGCCTGCAAGATTATTATTATTTTACATTTGCATTTATGTGATTGGCCCCTAACAAATCAAAAGCATTAAATAACTGTTTCTCCTTAGAATAATTACAAACTGACAAATGATAAAAATTATAATTACATACGATTTGTTACATCTGACATGAGCGCAGACCACTTCATGTTTTCTCCAATTCTACCGTGCATTTATTTCATCATGTACAGTAGCCTATTTCACTTTCCTGATTAATACTCTCACGTCATTCCAGAGAGATTATATTTCTGTTCTCGTGACAGCTTTGAGAGGGACTGACACTCTATTAGTAATAGCAGTAAATAACCTTCCCATTTGTTCACACAGACCATGTTAAGCAATGTCTGCAGCAAATAAATCCAAAATCTGTAAATGATGCCTTTTCTCAAAAACAACTTTTCTGAGCCATTTTTGTAATTACATTTCACAGCCAGAACATGTCCAATATTTATTGTATAACAAAAAAATAGCTTATGCCATCCAACTTCAAAATAAACATCACTTGGTATAATACTATGCTATTTTATGTTATAGATATAAAGATATGCATCTGTTTCAGGTGTGACTTGAGTTCCAAATATTTTTTTGGGTTCCACTTGCAGTGCTGGATTTAGACAGGTGTTTAGAAAGATTAATAATACTCTCAACAGGTCTCATGCAGTTCCTATTTGCAAAAGCTTCACGTCATGCGGTGTATGCGATATTACAATATGCTGTTCTGTGATAGGCTGCATGTGATACAAACACATGTGACTGATTGCAGTCCTACCTGAATCTCCACCAGACACAGCGCGCGGAGCAGATGCGACATACACCGCCAAAACACACGCCACCGTCGCTCCCGTCAAGGTCCACGTTAACCTCTCAGACGACATTATTTTAGACCTCTTAAAGTTAGTGTTAGTTATTTGAGGTTTCATGCATGTTACACGTCTTTTCAACGTGTCTCGAGACCTACTATCATTGTTTTCGCGCGCCTAGTTTGAAAAGGGCGCGTCTTCAAAAGATACCGGTAACGTTAAATTCATGTTTATTCTCCGGTTACAAGCTGTATTATCGAGGTAAGGTTTTAAAATAACGTTATCGTTTAAGTTACCAGCAGCTATCTCTTTGGCAGCAATTACATCGCTAACGTTAGCATTGCAAACGTTGCTCTTAACAGCGGCGTTTGCGCCAATATGAATGTTATTAATATCGCGCCAGTGTGCGTTTTAGTCTTCGCAGCAACACATTCGTGACAGCATCTCACTGATTGCATTTAGGCTACATCTGCACTGTTGATCTCTCGACTTTTTTCCGCCTGGAGTCCAGGATAGTGATGGATTTCACTTCCTGGTTGGGCGGGATTTGTTGTAGCGCTGGTGAAAAATTAAAATTACCATAGTAACCGTAGTTTCCGCTAAATTACCATAGTTACTGCAGTTCTTTATATCCGCTAATTATATTAAATAAATACTATCTCTATTAAAACACTGTATAGGCTTTCAAATATTTTTTACATTTTCTTATTTTCTGAGGACAAAAGTTAAGCTAAGTTACCAGAGTTTCACTCTGTTAACTAACTGTAGGCTAGTTAATATTTTTTTTTCCAGCCTAACCATATTTCTTGGTGTTGTATATGTGAGGTAAACTAGTTGTTTTAGATTTTAATCCCATTATAATAAACTCAGTACCTACTAGCCTATGATTGCTTTACTATAAACATCCCATTACAAAAACTATTACCATTATCAAAACAAAAAGTAAAATGGCATATTATCACATATATTATTTGACTATATTTTAATAATAACAGTAGCTGCAGCTGTTAATGCGTGTAACTTGATGTGGATCAATAAACATTAAAAATACACTGGACAAAACTTAAAAATGAAAAACTTAAAAACAATTAAAATTGGATTAAAACCATAAACTTCAATCTGTTATTTTAATTAGTGTCGAAAATAAAATAAGTCATCTGCCCTGACTGCCTGCTTATACACACTTTTAATTAGCTACCTTTAATTATTATTTTCTTTTTATTATTATCCTAAGCATTCCATCGGGCTTCAGAGCTGAAATTATTTGTCTTATAATTTGTACAATTAGTAGCAGTAAAATTTCTTCTGGTGACAGCTGGAGATGTGGATGTAGTACGAGACCCTTCAGTGCCTGACGAGTGGAAAGGTTACCCTCATAAAAATGTCATGCTAGACTGATCATTAATCCTCCGCTATCTAAAGTGAGTCTGATCCTTGACTAAATTGAGAGCTCCAAGAGGCAGAGATGTGTCAGCACCTCCGAGTTCATAATTCTCCACGCTCCCCCCTTACTACCATCCCTACTGTCTAATCACTGATTCAACCACCTACCTGACACACACACACACACACACAAGCCTCAAAGCCTAAATATACGAATTGCTCTTTAGGAACATTTAGCATTGCTTCTAGGACAATTTGTAACGAACGTGAAATCATAACATAGAAATGTTCCTAAATAATACACACCGCTGTTATTTTAAACCAATATACAACAGCAGACTTGAATGTGTTTATATAGTGCCGTCAAATGATTAATCCAACAGAAAAGTTCTTGATTACATAGTATATGTATGTTTGCTGTGTATATTTATCATGTATATATAAATAAACACACACAGTATGTATTTTTACATTTATATTCTTATATTTTATATATAAACATTTAATATATAACATATCTTTCTTAAATATATACATGCATGTGTTTGTATTTTTATATACATGATAAATATACACAGTATGTAAACTTATTTCGGATGCGATTAATCGTTTGACACTCTGTGCCACAAAGAGAGAAATAACATGCACATAATGCAATTTATAATCTTTTTATTTTTTCAATACGGCTCCAAATTAAAGGGACAAACGTTGATGCAGTAAAAGATACATTACCTGCCAGTTGCAGCGCTGAACGTATACTTAAAGAGTCAATTAGAGTGCAGTATTCATACAATTCAAATCAAGGGATGTGAGAATTATTCATTTGGGTTGAAAAGTTAAAAGAGAGGGCTTAGTTTTTTTCTTTGACAGGTTAATCTGAGCAATTCTTGGTGTGTCTTAATTCTGCATCAACCTGTAACGGATAAATCTGCCGTTCTGAAAGTTCAGGGGTTTGTTTTATCACTTAAACTCAAGTGAGAGAATATTTTTTCTCTCTTTTTTTTATCTGTTTGTTGAACCTTTACAATATTAACAGGATAAAGTTACAGAAAAATACACTCACTTAAGCACCGTTTAGTTGCTATTAAACAATGCAGTTCTATTATTTATTTAGTATAAATAACTTACACCTCTAAAATGTGTGTGTTTGTTTTAATACTTTATTATGTAACTAATAGTAAAATATAAATGAAGTGTTATCACCTTTTTTTTTAGGAAAATGCCTACTGACTACAGCCAGTGCAGAGAAGAAAGCCGCAATGTTTTAAGAGCAAAGCCATCGCGCTAAATGGTAACGCATCACATATTGACATCTGCACGTAAATTCAATCACTCAGTGCATCAGTGAAAACTGGATTAGGTTTTCCTAAATCGCAGATAAATCCGCCACTCATTGCAATATGTTTCTGCTCCAGCCTGTTGCTTACTATCTGCTTACTTACTGTACACTGACAGTCTGTTTTAATCTAAACCCAAGAGCCTAGCAAACAAGTGGATTTTCAATAAAGCCCTTTAAAATCTGTAGAGAAAAATCCCATGATCCTCTGTGTTAGCTACACAAATATGCACAGCAATGAAAGGATTGGGTCTGAAACAGATTAATTGCAGTGGTAAATGCAATACGTCTCTCATGTAGCGTGTGCTGTGTATTGCTGCACCCTATTTTATTAACACACAGCTCTATCAGACAAGCTTTTTACAATCTCTGAGACAAGCATGTAATGATATACACAGTTCATTGGGATCTCTGTTTCTTGAAAGCCAACACGAAACAAAAAGGCGATCCTTGTGCACATCAGCCGACTATTCAAGGTGCATTTAGACCACCTTTGTCTTCTGTTTACCTCCTTGTGGTTTACAAAGCACTCCAATTAAAATCCCAGAGATTAGGACAATTGTGATTAATACTCGTCAGTGGGGCCTGGAGTATGAGGCACAACAAAAGCAAGGGCTGCTTGGAATTGCCTTGAGCAGAACACCTAATGGCGGCCAATTAAAATAAGAGGATTCAATTTGGCCAAAGCAACAGGAACCTAAAGATAATGCATGTATCTAAAATTGCAGTAGATGCCACACTCTTGATTCTGCTTCTATCATGTTTGTTATGGCATTTTCGCAAATGGCCTGCAGTCGATCGCAACAAACCCTTTATTAAAAAACTTACAAAAGAGTTTTCTTAACTTAATTGAGAAAGTTTGGGAATTAAAATAAGAGTGCATTGTGAAATTTAGAGATTTTTAGGTAACGCTTTATTTTAAGGTCTATCTATTTGCTTATTAGCATGAATATTAGACTATTAGCCATTTATTAGTAGTTAATATTAATGCCTTACTCTACATCCCTAATCCTATCCAATAACTAAACCTGACTACTATTTATAAGCAGCAAATTAGGAATTTATTAAGGTAAAAGTCATACTTAGTAATAAATAAGTGTTCCCTATTTTAAAGTGTATACAGTTTATATTTGTTTTTAGTTGTAAATGCTTTCACAAAATGCTTTTACAGAATATAATGCTAATTATTTCATGAATTCAAATAATAAAATATATATTATAAACAGTTTGGGGTCAGTACTTTTTTTGTCTTTTAAGAAACTAATAATTTTATTTAGCAAATACTCATTAAATTGATCAAAAGTAAAGACATTCATATTTCAAAAATTCTAAAATAATAACTTAAAAATGCAGATTCCCCCCAAAAATAAGCAACATAAATGTTTTCACCATAGGTAATAATCAAAAATGTGTCTTAAGAACTTTACAAAATTGTAAAGTATGTAACCTTGAAGACTAAAAGTGCTAAAAATTCAGCTTTGTCATCACTGGAATAAATAGTATTTTTTTTAATAAATGATCTTTTAACTTCCAATAATTCTTAATATTACAGTTTTTATTATATTTCTAAAAAATGCGTCTCAAACTTTTGAACGGCCGTGTATATTATGTGTTAATATTAATCTGGATTAATAACTGCAGTAAAAATAATGTATGATTCCTAAAATAGTGATTCCTAATATAATAACTGAGTTAGTAACTAATTTGGACTTAATGCAACCCAAGCAAAAATACAGAGCTAAATGATTTCAGGAAAAGAATGAAACTCTAAAAAGGTTTGAGCTGTGTTACAGAGACGCGTAGTGGAGAGACTGCCAGGTTGGAGGAGTGTGTGTGGGTGTGTGAGAGAGAGAGACTGAAGATGTGCACGAGGGAGAGTGAGACAGCACATCACAGCATGGGCTCGATGTGGGAGCAATCCAGTTACTTAAACTGATCAAGATTTAATTAACACAACGCTCGGCAATTACTCTGTAATTAAAGTCATTTGTCCTCTTGTGGAGCTGAGAGTGCCACTGCTGCCATAGAGCTGCAAATTAGAGAGGGGAAGCGAGGAGGGGGATGACGAGGGACTCAGTGATGCTGATGTGTTTGTGTTTTAGCCCTAGCTCATAAATACACTGGCAACTGCTTGTTTTATCATTGGACAAGAAAGAAAGAAAACCTATAAATATATGTCAATTATAAATATGGCTCTGCAGAAGCAATTTGCCCAAATATGAATTGGTGTGTTGAGATCAAATTGAAAACATGCTTGCTCACTTATAACTATTTGCTTATTATTAGCATATTGGCTGTTTACTAGTACTTATAAAGCACGTATTAAAATAACCTTTTTCTGTATTAACATATTTAAGACCCAATGCCTAAACTTAACAACTACTTTACTTATTATTAATAAGCAATAAATTAGGAGTTTATTGAGGCAAAAGTATTACCAAAATACTTTTCACAACACTTTTGCGCAATTAATTGTGTGTGCTTATATTGCTCTTTTGCGCTTTGGAGAACTGGTATTCAATTTATACAATCTCTTTTGTACCTGGACTATGCTTTTTCCATATTAATCACAAATTTATGAGATTTTTTTTAAAATACATACATTTTCTAATGAGATTTGAATTGCATTAAAATATACAGTTTAATAACTAAGTTGTGTTTTCAGCTAAATTTAATCTGTAAGGCAATTATGAAACAAAACTATTTAGGGAAAATAGAATATTTAATAATTTATTGTATATAATTATTAATTTACTTGATTAATCATTTAAAATTACAACATTAAACAGGCCTATACTACTTGACAAACATATTTCGGTTAAATCTAGAGTGATGAGAGTCTTTCGCTGTAGTAAGTAGGACATATCAGTTTACATTTCCAAAACATTCATTCTGCCATTAATTGTATTAATCACGTGAGATGACCTGATCTGATCATCATCCAGTCTGTCTGGAATGAAATGAAGAAACAAAACAAACTGAGACAGACTCAATCCAGAAGAACTGTGTAGAACAACATCTCTGAGCTGCTTCTAACCTACCTGAAAAACTATCACAAGTGCACTGAGGGCAAAATCTATTTTAAACGCAAAGGATGCTCTGACAGCATTTTTTCCAGTACTGTAGCTTTGCATGTTTATTGAAGCAATAAAGCTTGGGACCAGTTCTTCTGGATTTAGTCGGTCTCAGTTTGTTCTTCATGTCGTTCCAGACAAACTGGATGATGTTGAGATCAGCATCAAAAAACTGTTTGTATAGCATAGATAATAACAGCTATAATCGAGAAAGCAAGCCTTTCTGCAGCTTGATTTGGGACTCACTCACAGCTAATGTGACAACAAGCCCCGGCCTCATCTTCAGTGAAGATTTCTTTTTTTCAGATTACCTGGAACAGCTCCTATGACAGATAAAGACACCGTTATTGTGCACAGACATTTAATCTGACGTCACGTATACTAAAAAAGGTTTTTTTACTGAAAACAGGGTGCACGCGACTTCTGCGCCTTCGGCTCGTGAACAATCCAAGATGACAACAGAGACGCCTCGTGCCGTTCTTTCACACCGAGGCAAAGATTACGCGTTTAAAGGCAATTAAAGAAACCTTTCTAAAGCGTCAAGCATTCTCAGAGGTGAGGACACTGAACGCGGACCAAACCTTTCAGACAGTAGCCACGAGCGCAACTCCGCTTACGGGCCGTAGATAATTAATGGGACATTTTCAGCGGCAAACAGTGACTAATTGCGCTAGACAGAAATAGCGAGGAATTAATAACATGCATCCAACACTTGCCACGATCCCCTACCGCTTCAATTTGCCGGGAGATTAAAAACGACTGCCAAGTTTACTAAATTAGGAGCGCGGGGGAAACAAACGCGCGCCTTGTTGTGTTCGCGTGCGCGCGTGTACTATCTCTTATTTACAGGCGATGATCTGCATAACATCTCTTGGGGTCTCACGCTGGGGGAAAGAGGTAAATATCAAGTACACCAACCCCGCCAATGTAGGTGTCCTATTGATAATTTGGCCTCCAGCCTCCAGCCACCTGTGGCACATATCGCCTTGCCAGTTCACCGGGTCGCTGGACAGGGAAAACGAAGAGACAAAGCATGGTTAGACCTGTTTCCCCCTGCAGGAGGAATAGAGTTTAACAGTCAACACCTTTCTTACCGAGATACCCCCCACTAGCCCTCAAAAAAACCCTAAAGGAATGCTATTGACATCTGTCATCATTTGGAAGCTTGCACTGAAATAATAAATGGAAACTCGGATTTCAGTTTATCCAGTAGGATCATATTTGATTCTGAGAGGATTCTTGTTTTATCCCATTTAGGATTGCTTCCAAATTATGATAGAAATTCCATTAGCATTCCCTCAGGATATTTTGCTGCTCCACATAAGACCTCATGCGGTCAGGACTGATCATGTAGTGTATCCAAAAGGATCTTTTCCTACAAATCTGAAACGTGATGTGTACTCTTTTTATTCATCATTTTGGTTTTAACAAGCTTCTATTTGTGACCTTGGAACACAAGGGTCCATTTTTAAAACTGGTTTACACATTACGATTGGTTCGTTAGAATATGACAGTATTTGGCAAGATACAACAATCTGGAATCTGAAGGTGACTATTGAGATAAACACTCTTAGAGTTATCCAAATGAAGGTCTGAGCAATGCATATTACTAATCAAAACTTAAGTTTTGAAATATTTACTGTAGGAAAATGTATCTTCTTGAAATGTTCTTCCTAATCTTCTTGGAAATAACTTTTGAGAAATAAATAATTTTGAGCCATAAAATGTATTTTTGGCTATTGTTACAAATATGGCTGGTTGTTTTGTGGTCCAGGGTCACGTATGGTTTTCAAAATTTTAATTTACTGAAACATCATGTGGTGTAACCACTAAATGAATAAAAAAGTAAAAATAAAAAATAATTACACTTTTAAGAACCAAAAACGGTTTTTAAATATATTTTTATAACAATTAATTAATAAATAAAGTATGACACATGACATTTTATAACCTTAACTATATCTTAACTACTGGGGGTATATAATGTAAACTTTTAAATATATTTTATAATATATTATTATGTTTTCTTTTGAAGAATGTTATTCAAATATGATATAAGTTGTAGAAGAGGTGCATTAAACTCCATTTTTTTTAAACAAATGATTAGAGAACAAAATAGCTTCATATTTTCAATCTCAATTAGCTAAGGTGCATTAGTCTAACATTACAACATCCATGCTACAGTAGGCCTATACATATAACTACAGTTTAACAAGATCACTGCACAGTAATGATCCATTTTCAAACGGATGAAGAAGATTGATGAAGAAAGCTAATGTTGTCTGGAAACCACCTTTCTAAAGGACTCAGCACTCCATATTTTGGTTTGATGTCACTATCTTGACACTGCTGATCGGGGCGACATGTCTCGATTTTCTGCGGCTTTGATCCTTCAACAGTTGACTGTCTGAGCTGGCAGGCATCCTGAAGGAGACAGCTAGCAGGCAGCAAATAAAAAGACATTCTCTCTTTCTCTCTCTGAGCACGATCGTGCAATATGCCCTCGCTAAACCTTCCGTATCACGTCTCGAGCAGTTCTGGTGGATGCACAGATCTCACAGGAGAAACTATTACCGAACTGCATTTGAGAATCACTGCAAAGACAGGAAAGGCAACAGCTGCAATTAAAAGCCTTAATCTTATGTTCATAACCCAAACGAAGAGAGAACAGAGTACAGGTGCACATAGTTACGCCGTTTGTGACAGGCATCCTCTGTGTAGCGAGGTGGCCTTTTCAGGCATATAATATTACATCACACTTGAGAATACAAAATAACGCTCCACAGGAACCACAAAAGACAAGCCGTAAGCTTCATCACAAATGCAGACGTTATGTCATTTTTAATAAACCCTCTTAAATGGGGGCAAGCCAAGCAGAGATTTCCCAACGAGCTTTCTGTCACCTTTACTACGATGACTGTCATTTGGAAAGGCAGCGTAGAGTGGGACCGAGACACATCCCATCTCCCCAGCATCTACAGGAGGAAATGTTAATTAGCAGTCATGGCATCCCACTGATCTTCTCTTTCAAAGCAGCTAAATGGCATGCTCAAAATCTAAATCCTTTTATATGCCCTTATTTGCAGAGAGAGCGCGTATGAAAGGGACGAATATGTCATCACTGTTTGATGGATAATGCGGTTGCCATTATTCCAAGCCCTTTCACTCTGTGAATTTAGTCGCATTTTTCAGATTCACAGCGAGTTTTAAACAGGAAGCAAGAGCAGCGGCAGACGAGCCATGGCTTAAATGCTTTTTAAAATGATAAGGAATAATATTAAAGTGTAAGCAAAAACGTTAGTATTTTATCTCTAGTGTTAAATTTGTCATGCATTTTAAATTAGTACGTCATTTATTTTTATTATTAGTGTGTTTTTAAACAGATTCAGGTTATTATAAACAAAATGGCTTTACTTCATGAAAGGTGCATTGCTCTTTTCTTACATTAAATGTATTATTGAAAAAATTGGACTACAAATATAACTCGTGGTAAAAATGTGAAAATTGTACTGAAAACAAGTTCAATTCATTTATTTGTTAATTGCAGTCATCATTAATCATATTCATGTTTCTCCAGTTCATGAAAAGATGGTCAGCGTCAGGATTTCACGTTCAGAAAATATGATTACAGCACCCTCATGCGGCTGTGAATAATTACTACATACAGTAACTGCATAAAAAAAAATACAAATCTGAATGAGTGACTTGGACGATGTTGGCATTTCTAATCATCTTTAATAATTTTCATTTTAATTATCTTTACCCAAAAAAATTCATCCCTCTCAACATCAGATGTAGTATGAGGATTTGTGTCGTTTTTAGCCAATCTTTCGAGTGTTATCTTCAAAAAGTTTATAATTTTGTTGAGAACTGAATTTTTAACTTTATAATGGGTTTGATGATGTAATGCAAGAGCAACTGATGAAAGAGAAGCAGCAGGAAACAGACACTCTTTATGGCCTGAAATGAACATTTAGCAAGTATTCCTCTAAACTTTTTTAGCCACGCGGTAGTTCTGGTTTGTTTTGCTTTTTGATTTTTTTTTACAATATTGCAGAGAAGTGATTAAAAATTGTCTGGTGTGACCACCTAGTTCGTTCAAAAATTCACTTACCTTCATGTTGCTCCAAACCCACAAGTGGACCAAAAAGGAGTTTGACTATAAAACTGCTTTGAAATGGCATTAAGAGAATATGTAAACCCATAACTCAGTAATAAAAGCGACAGATGCATTATGTATTATGCATTTATAAAGCCAAGACACTTTTTTTCTCCTGGATCTCCCAAAAAATATCAAGGTCAGTGTATGTATGTATTTATGTAATGTGTTTTACTGTTAATTACGGTTTCAACAGCATAAACGTTATTGCGCATGCGTGCTTTTGTGTCCCTGACTTAATTTCCGGTAGAATCAATAACAGCTTAGTCCTAGAATAATTATTTTTCTGATAAGCAGAAGATTTTTGCTTTGTAAATCAGACGGATTTATAAAAAAAAAAAATGTAAACTCATTCTCCTCCGAGGTTTCCCCGGTAACGGCTGTAAACAAAGCAGCCCCGAGCTTACAAATGGTACTTTACAGCTAGATTAAATAAAAAAGACATTTTCTTCAGACAGTCTTCCTTGCATTAACGTTACGCGCTCGTGTTTATTCAACGAAGCCTTTTGGAAAATCGGTCAGTTTTGATATCGTGGCGGGTCGCCACAAATAAACATGTATAGTAAACGGATCCCACTGCGCAATAACCTGAGACCAACTTTATGACTCATCATTAGCTGCGTTTGTAGCCGGCGACACTAGCCAGACCGATAGTGTTCGGACGCACGCGCCTAGACCGGAAGTTAATTGCGGGCCAGGCGCCTGCGTCCGATGAAACAAGTAACACTTGTGCGTTGATTCTTTCTCATGGTAGGTAGAGTGTAGCTTCTCATGTGGAAGACTGTTGTCTCTGTGTTGCAAAGCTGCAATTAAAAACACTAACACTCTGTAGTGTAATGTTTATTGTGCCAAATTTGCACAACTGAAGTATACAATGGTTTACAGTTGAATTGTGCTCCCTGGAATTCAACATGACAAAACACAAAGAAGCTTTTTCTTGAAATCCTTTTTGGCGTTTAAAAAGAAGAAAAGGTTTGGCCTTATTTTAGTTAAAACCACATGGCAGAGCCTCGCACCAGCATCATTAATGCACATTAGCTTTCCGTGAGTACATATGCTCCCCAACCATTTTGCTTTTGATGGGAACATTTCACAATGATATGTTAGGTTTCAAGAAAACACTATAGGACATCCCTCTAAAAATGTACCTATGTATAATCACACAAGGCGTTTACACCACAGGGTACGTTGTATAGATAAAAATTCAATGAGATTTGAGTTTACAGTGTTCCCTTAACATCTCATTAGTTCTGAATTTAACATGGAGTGTGGGAGGTTAGTCTGCAAACACAAGCACAACCAGATAAAGGATCAAAGGCTTGAGCATCAATAAAAGAGATATGACTACGGACTGTTCACAGGTTAAGTATCCAGACGCGGCATGCACTTCTAAATAAGTGAGGACCAGATGTTGCTGTTCAGGCTGATACATTCATATAGACTCCTACCACACAGTAAAGTACATGTTTGAATAAATATATTAGTATCTGTTTTAAAACAAACTGTACATGGGCTATTGTGTAGTAAAATACTTTTCAGTGAGTAAAAAGCCTCTGTAAAATGCAAGCGTTTTAAAAAAATACCCCTTCAGTATGCCTAAAATAGCTTCTTCACATCCCCGTAAAAATGTATTTAGGCAAGAGAATCCATAACTCTGTAGAAATTTTAGGAAAATAGTGGAATAAAAGTCATTTTAATTTCATAAGCTTATAAAACAGTTGAAATAGGAGGAATTTTGACCAATGAGAAATGGTTACCGAGCGATCACTGCTTCGTAGCTCCTTTACGCCATAAACCTCCACCATCATCGTTTTCGATTATATTTTCCACAATTAGGAAAGCCTACAGAATAGTCCATTTTCACATCTACTTTGATTGTACCAACATCAACATGTGGAAAATGATCAAATGGTAAGCATTAGGCAGTACCAAATTATTTGGGACGGTTTTCAAGAAGTGGAAAAAAAATAACACCAGGAACTATTTAAGTTACTAACTCTATAGCCAGTTCCAGAAATATTTGGCAACATCCTTGGTTAATCTTGTCACCGGATACCCCGGTATGAATAAAAATACCTTTACGTCAAAGCTTAAAATCCCTAACCTTTGAGACAGAAAGAAAACCAAAATGTGTTAGTTTCCAAATACTTCTATTAATGAAGTAGCTGAACAGAAGACTAGGCTAAAATGACAAATGGCTAATTCCATAATGCACGATCCAAAATGAAGCTTCCACTGTGGCTGATTATTACTCCTTTAGGGGTGTTGTGTTTGTAGCACTTTTTTTTTTTTTTTAAATCTTTGGAAACAACAGTTTTAGTATTGCATTTCCCAAATCACTGGATCCTTGTAGAAGCCTTCAGTGGAGTTTGGGATGTGGGTTCTGACCTTTTGGAGTTCCCACACATTGAACTACTTAAAAACAATGCATGTTCAGTCCTGGTTCAGCTACGACCATCCTGCACAGTTTGTAGTTCTTTGGAAATCACTGGAAGGGTTATTAAAGCAACAAAACTCCACAGGAAGGTTGATCATCAAGAAAGAACCAAACAAAGCACCTCGGGTCTAAAGCCAGGTACAGAAATGAATTCAATCTCCTGAGTGATGTAGCAATGCTGGTGTGAATTGACATCTTGTAGGCCGGTAAATGAAACAACTAAGGAAATCGTGATGGACGCCTGTCATTCGCCAACTTTCACCATGTTCTTGAGCAAGAACCTGCTCTCCAGCATAAGCGTTTCACAGCTTGCGGTCACACCTTCTACGAATTGTCCTTCAGCATACTGGACTCCTCTACTCTCTCAGTCTACAGGCCCCTGAAAGATGAGCTTTGCCCACTTTTTCGCCAGATTGAGTTGGGTAGCGCAGAAGGGGCATGCGGCGTGGAAAGCGTGGGTGCCGTGCGGTAAAGGAATCTCCGCCCAATAGCGAGCTGACTTTTCAGAGCACACGTGGCCGCAAGGTACGAAGGCGTGCGTTGGTGCTCCAGTATCTACGTAAAAGGCTGGTTCGCATCCGAGCCAGAGGGGCACATAGGGGCCCACGGTTCTGCACATGGGACACTCTCTTTGAGCATTGGGGTCTCGTTCAGAACGGTGGCCCCAGTCGTGGTAGCCGTGAACGTGGCCACAGGCAAGGTAGACCCAGGGTTGTTTGTCCTCTTGGTTGGGGACACTGCTTAGGGCACGGCTGCAGCGCTGCATGCTGGGAAAGGCCAGGGTGTTGAGGCCCACGGGGCACTGAGGCCGGGCTGCGTTGAGCTCCTGCCGCAGAGCCTCCAGGTGCTTCTGAGTGGGGGTGTGGAAAAGGCCGTCAGCTGTGCGCCAGAGTAACGTGGCTCCACACAAGTCAACCAGAGAGCCATCCTGGAGTACGTTACTCTCACTCTCCACCTGAGCAGAAAAACAAACAACACAATGCATTCATTAAATGTGGTCCGTACATGCATTTTACACAACACATGTCTCATGATGGGTTGCGGGAAAACAGAAGGTCTTAGACACCTTGGACAAATGGCCAGTCCATCACAAGGCTCATACCTACAGACAATTCACAGTGTCCAAATCATCGGTCCTGCTTGTCTTTGAATTGAGGAGGAAGCTGGAGCACCCAGGGGACACCCACACCAACCCAGAGAGAAAAAAGCTAATTACACACAAAAAGGCCTAGCCACGAGTTAATTACAGTTTGTCCCAAAATTATAAAATCACCCCAATGATAATGCAATCGGAGTATGTATATAAACATATGTGCATGAATGTGTTCAGGCTCTTGCAAGCTTTTTAACGGTCAGGAAGTCCCAAAAAAAAAAAAAAAAAAAAAAAAGCGCACCACTCAGCTCTGGGGGATAAGTTACATATGCATATCTGAAGACATTATAAACTGTCATTTTTAGCTTTTGCTGACTGTTGCACACGTTCACGAGAAAGTAGCGTTCAGTGGATGACACTGCAATTCAGTTTATGGATTTAAACGTTTAAAACATGGGTATTTTTCTCACACAAACGCATCGATTCACATCAGGGGGTCTTTATTAACCCCCTGGAGCCATGTGGAGCACTTTTCATGAGGGATGGATGCACTTTTTAACCCTTTCAATTTTTTCACTGCCACTATACAGCTTGGAAGAGGCAACATTTTTCAGTATAGAAAACTCTGATTGTATTTGTCTGAAAGAAGAATGTCATATACACCTAGGACAGCTTGAGATTGAGTAAATCATGGGGTCATTTTTATTATTGGGTGAACTATCCCTTTAAATTCAATGCTTTTCAATAAAGTTAAATGGTTAACTTCTTTCATTACAGGCCTGGTAAACAGTCTTGCTCTCAAGTCTGTCCTGGCCGTCAGTCTGCTTTACAACAATAGTGACTGTTAAGATTATATTTTTCCACCGACCTTTGCTGGGTTTCCCAAAAGCATTGTAAGCTTAAGTACATCTTAGACCCATTGAAACCTATGGAGCTATGATCAACTTAAGCTTACAATGCTTTTGGGAAGCACTGCTCTGGCCAGGAAGTCTTAACAACACTGTTCAGATTAACCTATAGGTTGTAATAATCTTTACTGTTAGCAGCATGTAGCCAATAGCGTCTAAATATCTAATCAATCTACAAATTACACTGATAAAGTGTAGATAAATGCATCTGTGCAGGTCACTGTTTGGTTGTGTTTTTTGTGCTTCGCTACAAATGGAAGTAGTTTTTCTATTGTTATGATGCACAGTAGATAAAACAGTCACCTCACAGTGAGGATGTCTCTCGCTCAGCACTTTCATTTTCTTTTCACAGTACTGGGAGTAATTAGTATATCGGCAGTTATCATAGAAATTGCCTGTATAGGCTTCTGTTTTCACTGGGAGGACATTGAAACTAAGGAAGAGAGAGACACAAACTGCTGAGTCTCGCACATTCAGTTTTATACTAATTAACGTTGTTACATTTCTCACTGAGCCCGTGATAGACAGTGTCAGCACTTCTCCACCAGCAAGTTCAAAATCGATCTTCTCTGCCCCCTTTCACGCTGCAAAAATGCCAAGAATGACTTGAGAACCAGGACCAGAACCCTGTCTGTGCACTTTCTGTGATCTGGGTTCAAATTCTCAAGACATGCACAGGTGAACTGGAGACACTTAACTGCCCATAGCACCAGCTCTGCAATCATACAGAAGGCAAGCGGTTTTATGAATGAATTGGCAACAATGCGTGCAAAACAACATTTATCCTCCAGGAGGCGCTAGAGCTACAAAGATTAAACATACTGGGGCTTGTTTATCACAGCTCTAACTAGCCAAACTGTATGTAAAATTTATAGTGTAACAAGCTAAGCCCCGTTTGTGAAATCGGGCCATCATTAAGTCAGGACTAGACATTAGTTAAATTAAGATATTTAAGCAACTTTTACAAAAAAGGTCCATATCAGGCACATGTAACTATGAATCTGTGAACTGAACAGTTAAACAAACATGATCTGATTAAGACATAATATACTTCAGTAAACAACCTGATATATAGGACAGTGAAATTAAGAGTGTTGAGTGATTTGTTAATCTTCAGAGTCATCCTTACCATGATTTGAACCAGTAGACCTTGCTATCCCAGAATTCACTGCTGTACTAGTAACGTTCCATCGATATAGTCGGGAACCTCAAGCAGTTTTAAGAAACTTCCCGACCCTGGACTGAACCCCTAATTCTAATCTGATAATTAAGACTTTATGGTTTCTGTCATTAGAGCTTGATCACAACTTTCAAAGGAATCGTGAGTGAATTGCATGATTTAGTTCACAGTGTATACAATCAAAGGCAGCTGACGTACTAACCAGTTTCCCTCGCGTTTGAGCGGACCGTGTTTCTCTCAGTGTGTAAACATCTCCACACACCGATATCTCCCTCCACACACCAGGCTTGGACTCCTCTGTGAACCCGCCCCGCGGGTGCATGACTAGCACACCATTGGTTGTCAGTCCGTCCATGTGACCATCTGGATTCTTCCATTTGGCTGCTTTCTCCTACAGAGAGACTTAATTACTATACATAAAGAAAAATGAACGCGCTGCACTCTCTTTTTAGTTCCACATGGGTGACTCATTCCAGTAAGCCAGACACACCTATATTTACCAGGTAAGTTTAGATCAGTTCCACTGGATCAGCAGAAGTGGATACTTCCCCAGACACAAGTATATATAAATGAAAGCTTAATAAAGTTTCATGTAATTATGATGAGAAATGCATCCCACAGATAATTCCATTTCAAGACCAGGCAAGAAAACGCACTTACTCCGAGAAATATATTCTTGGAGGAATCGAAGCCTGCAGCGTAGATGCGTGCCGTGTAGGGCGGGTTACGTTCACACACCACCCGGCAGGCAAAGCGGGAGATGGTGCTTTGAGTGATGGGTGTGTCTTCACTCTCCCCTCCGCCTGACACCGTGTCAGTCACCACAAAGTCAATAGGGCCCTCCGTTGATCGTCCAATCTAATGTCCAAAAGAAAAATGTAGGTTTCTCAGCCATCTCTTTACAACTTTCCAGTAGCTAAGTTATAATCCAGGTCATGACAAAAAGAAAAAGGTTAGGAGAACACTTTTTATATGAGGATTTATATGATAATACTGTAAAGTTACACTGGTTGTCAAAATGAAAACCTAGGTTCCTGAAACTCTATCTTAGGAGCACTGAGGGCAAAAGCTGCTTTAAACGCGAAAGCATGCTCCCACCAAATGTTGATTTAAGGTAGACCTTGATTAAATCAACATTTGGTGTGAGCTTCCATTTGTGCTTAAAGTAGATTTTGCCCTCGGCGCACCTGGTTTTTCACAAAGGTTTGCAGGGACGTTTCGAGGTAAACCAGGATTTTCAATCTAAAATGCGGTTTTAAAATTTGCGGTTTGCTTTGCATGAGCTATCTCAGCATTGGTAAGTAGCACTTGCGTCACTTGTTTACGTTGGCTGACTTGCTGTTTCTG
>JAUCMT010000036.1:20200816-20211068 GCA_032357475.1 Enteromius thamalakanensis
CTCTACCCCCACCCCTTACCCCCAGTGAACAACGCCCCTTTTCAGAAAGTTTTTCAAACCAGAGGTGTGAAAAAGCATTCCTGAAACAGGGGGGTGTTGTGACCCTTTAATGTTTGGAAAATGTAAACCGATGTTGGTTGAATACGGTTGTGCTCCAAAGGGTGAGCGCGACTAAGGTGGTACATCAAGTTTGTGGTATTAACAGTCTTGGCGGGGACGACAGTCTTGCATAATTAGCAGATGACATCGGTCTGACTACGATCAGACCTATAATATCCAAAAAACTGCCACACTGGCAGCAACCTCTTTTTATTTACAATGTCCTCGCTTGCTGCGGTATAAATAAAATGTTTTTTTCCTAACACTAGTAATCCTAGTAGATAGGTACACACACACACTGATCACACTACACCAATACAATTCTGTAATGCTAGGAAGAAGTTAAAAACAACAATAATAATAATAATAATAATAATAATAATTAAATTAATTGTTTACCTGGGTCTTCAGTCTATGATTAGCTCACCTCACCTCTTATCTGAAAAATCTTTTTGGGTTGTTCGTTCATAACGTGATAGCCCCATAAGCCTATCAAATGCAGTCTCAAAACCCATTACTACTGCTTTCTTCCGACAAAGAATTAAAAAAAATATTGAACGTTTTATCAAACATATTTTTATCGATATAGATACATATTGTTATCGTTTTAATCGCCCAGCCCTTAAACTGATATTTCATACTGACACATTAACATTATTCAGCTGCTGAATCCACTAGAGGTCTAATAATCAGTCAAATGTTTTGTATGGTTTTGAGACAGGCGATCACTACTGTTCCTACACTATTTTGTGTCAACAGTAAACAGGATGAAAAACAGTCATGCATGTGCCGGGACTTGTTTGAAGAGCCCAACTTAGTTTTAAAAGTGGGGTGGAAATTCCCAAGAATAGAGAGGTGCTCACTGCACTAAATCCTGTTTATAAATACTTGTACTGAAATAAAGATGCAACGGTCTACACTTTATTTCCTTTTTATAGAGACGGTTTCTGTTTTGTCCCTGTGGGTAGCTGTTCCTGTTTTTGCTTTTCTTCCCATTTGCTTCAATCCATATGACTCTTTCCCTCATGTGTCTACGCAACACTGTATCTGAGCATGTGACTGGGGGAGTTAATAAATCAGTCCAACATCACAGATCTTGATTAGCACTGGTGGAAAAAAAGACCTCAGAGTATAGAGAAAGGCAACAGGCAGAAGCTGAATTTATGTGCTCAGCAGTGGACAAAAAAGGAAAGACATTTCAAAGTGTTTTTGCGAAACAGTACCTGGAACATGTCTGTGTCTTTGTCATGGCTGTACTCCACCACCACAGTCTGGTTTCTGGACAGCGTGTAGGAGATGCTGTGCTGGCCCTTACAGTTCACCGCCTGTCACAACACAACAGAAGCATCTGTCAGAGAGGCTCTCCTGCTACAGTGGCACAGGACGGTTATATTTGATAATACACACTTTCTGAAAACATTCATGATGTTTTCCTGTAAAAAACACGCCGCCACAATTCCAGTGCATAGAGATGTATGTGATTTTTTATATTGTCACCAAAATACTACAAGTCATTTTGTCTGGTGAAAGAAAAATGCATTGGAGAAAAAAAAAAAAACAACTCATACCCCAAAGTAAGCTGAGGGTTCCTTTGCTTATTAGCTATTAAGTTGTTTGCTCAATTAATAATTAAATAGCCTTAATATTGCATAAGAAATACTACTTCTGACAACCATCTTGACAGGAAGTCGCTGTGTTTTACCCTCTTTACATTGGGCTTTAAATACAGCTGCTGAGGAAGTGACTGCAAGGGTAGATACAAAAAACAAGCAACCACGAAGTTCAGCTTTCGATCTTCTAAAATGCCCAATCATCTAGGGCTGCACAATTACTTGAGTTCAAAGCAATTAATCGTTCAAAATCCACCTGTTGTTCTGTGTGCTTAAGATGCGTTCTTTTCTTTCTACATGTTATCTTGTTTTAGTATACATTATAATGCTATGTATATTTTGACCTTTTTTTAACAGAAGAAACCAATCTAATGCACAGTTCACATTTGAGGCTTAAAACTATTAAAAAAAAAATAAAACATTTGTTATAGCCTCACATGATACTTCTATATGCCCTTTACTCTGCTAAACTCAGCAATCTGAATAGGTTGGAAAGCAGCACCACCAATAAACCTGACCTTTGTATATGTATATATAAAGTTTGTCCAAAACTAAATGGCACTGTAACCAACATGAAATTTGAGAGTTTTAACCGTCTATGTGAATCACACCCCATCAAACATTCATTACTCAGACAGCTGTCATATGCAGCTTGTTATAAATAAATCATACATGATGCAAGTCAAGAGTGTAAGAAGAGGCAACATCATATGACAAAGGGAAAAGTATAGTTTCAATACTGATTCATATCATCTCTTCTCAATCAAGTAAATAAAATTAGCTGTCACTGCAGTTAGCTCCATTAGTATTGCAGTTCATGTATTCATATCAAAGCAAACTGTGTGTGAACACTATTCCGGACAAACCACAGCATTGCGGTGTTAAAATGAAGTCAATTTCCCAGTGTGCGAATTTCTCGCTTCCCAATTCACCCCGTCTCTCCTCTAATCTGTGATTTCCAAATTACCCACATCTCTATCACGTGTGCTCAAGAGGGAGTGGAAACTGGGTCATGGTTACTACACTAGTGTGCAACAATGGAAAAACACAGTTAAGAGAGGAAGGTGGTTCGTGTCTGTAAAACATAGCCTAATGCATTATTATGATTTTTAAAACTCGGTGTCTACTCATATGCCAAGCCCAGGACTGTGTGAAAGCTCATGCACATAACACTGTTCTAAATAACACCAGAGGTCACAAACGGTTCACATATGCCAACGGAAAGCCAAAATTTCACGCCCCACATATGTCCTGTAATAACCCAGACTAAATAGTCAGGCTGGGTGAGTCTGTAACAGAACCAGCCAAAATATACAAAGTACTCAAAAATTATGTTTTGTACACAACCATAAATATTGGGTATGATTAAGAAAACAAAAAGTGCTTTATTAGTATGAACATTTCCACAAATTGAGCGTTCTTCCTAACCATCTGCTTTAATGGATGAATAGGTGAAACACAATTTCAGCAATCAGTTTGAGTCAATCAAAAAAAAAAAAAATGTAATCTTTTACAAGCTATAAAGTTTAAATAAATATATACTAAAACAAACAGCCCCCAGCATTGAAAGTGCTTTTAAATGCTTTAAAGAGGCTCATAAAAGTAGACTTTAATTTGCAAGCAGTTTGTTGCAAGTTGCCAATTAAACTTCAAACAAGTAGCCTTTATTTACACACAATAACCAATATTTTTATGTTGTAGGGCTTCCTTTGGTCTTTATACAGCCTGCATTGTTTATATGTACTTTTCCCCAATCTCTATGGTTACAGACTTTCAAATACTTTTTGTTCTCAAAGACTTGTTTGAGTCAACTTGTGTGAGATCCATCTTTGTATCCATTCAATCCCAACAATAATCATATTTTAGCATTTTAAAAAAAAAACTGTGTACTGTGACTAAAGGGCTTACACGTACTAGTCTGGTTGCAACATTACAGAAACAAACGATTTGTACAATAATATATAAATATATACAATTAAATCAAAAATATAAAAAGGTATATTTAACAAGGTTTTACAGCATATTACTGTACTGCTATCTTTTTACCAATTCCACCCAGACACAGTCGAAAGGGTAAAACTTCATTTTAGGGCCTCTTATTAGCATGCATATTGCAAGAAAATTAAACATTAGTAGTAATTAAGCACATATTACTGCCTTGTTCTACATCCCTAATCCCAACCTCAACTTATCTACCTTAAATAATACTAATAATAAGCAGCAAAGTTAAATAGTAGTTCCCTATTCTAAAGCGTTACCGTTACCGTTGCGTATGACCAGCTTTCGGTTTAAAATTTGGGACGTTATTGTTGGTGGCACGTTTGTGTCCATAGCAAATTGGAACAAAGAGGCTTGAGGGTGAAACACTGGGCAGCTCTCCACGCTCACTGCCAGATCACAACAGGGGGTCTATCTATCCATCCCCCACATCCCACCCGTTTTACAGTGGGCCACAAAAGCTACAGAAAAGCTCCCAAACAATAGACCTACTGGAGCCGCACCCGTTGAGCGACATGGTGTATGAAGCAGCTCCATCTGTGAGACGCCGGAGCAGCTTGGGCTTCGCATTTGTCGTAAACACACGATGAGATGAGCTGCTGCGGCCACCAACCTCAAGCCACAGGACCAAATTCAACTGTACCCACCATCAGCACTGGATGGCCTTCAATGCAAGTGGCAACCTCTGCAAAAACCTCCCAAACATCCATGAACAATCACATATTGTTCTTGGAATAGTTTAGTGACATTTTGCGACCCATTATCTGAAAGGAGTTCACGGACACACTGCGAGTAATCACACAGCCTTTCTTTGTTCAACTTTAACATTACAATGATGCAGCTGCACTTGTGTCACTGCTGGAGAGCTGGCTGGGTTTTTTTTTTAGTTAACCCTTTAAGACCGATGCCTGGAGCCATGGAAGGCCTTCCACCTCAGAGCGCCGTGACCCCAAAGAGCAGCGTGATTCACATATGACTGGGCGCTGGGCTATTTTCAGCTCTGACGAGGCACTGCGGATGGATAATAAGCAGCCAACAGTAACAAAACCTCCCCAAAAATACAGCGTGCCATCTAGTTTCATGGCGAGAAGAAAACATTCCTTGCGTTCATGGGACTTTAATTACGGACCCTGTGTTTTTGTGTAAAACAAACATATCGAAAATACATCACATTCTTCCTTTTTAAAACGACAAAACAAGCCTGCATTTAAAAATAACTAAAACGCAGCACTACAGTGTGACCATTTCACTTTTGCAACTGAAAATGACTGTGTGTGAAAAGCATTGAGGCATACTGGTCTGAGGGTCCCAATTAAAGTTCACGAATAGAGATACTACTGAAACATGCATACGTTTCGAACTGTTTTTTTAATGTCTACAGTCAACAGTGAAAGCACAAAAGCATTACATGAAGGGCTTTTCTTACAGAATCAGACAATGGCATCGCTGCGATATGAAAAATTCATGTCAATGGCTTGTGCCGCTTGGAGGTGGTTTGTTGCAGAGTCCAAAAAATATATAAAACCGCACGCACAGCGCAACATTGGAGAGCTTGAGTGAACGCTGCTGTCAAAGTTTTAATTTTACCTCTGCGGTCTATGACAATTTCCCGAGCAGCCAATACAAATGGGGCATCCAAAAGTGCGGAAAGCAAAATGGATGAACCGCTAGTACACTTCAATAAATGGTTGATATAATGTTTAGGTGCCAAAAGCGATACTAAACAGAGTCTCATTTGAATCGCGCAACGCGGACTGCTTTCAATCCAAACATCGCCATCTTTTATCATGGGTTTATAATAACACTCACTGTACAGGTATTGTGGCAGAAATGTGGGACGTTCACACTGTATTTTATTACAGGATTAAGGGCATTTAATTATATTGGGATTAAGCTATAGCATGCATTTATACTGAATGTGTTTAGACCAACATTACGGTTTTTCATACAAATGGGCTACCTTATAAATCATAAATTGATATTTTTAATCATAGTATTGAGGTGCTGTGTGGTTGTGTGTTTGTCATGATTTAAATGTATGCTAGTTACATTAAGGAACATTAATGGTCAGGTTTCTAGCGCCCTAGTTGGAAGTAATATAAAAAGCTGCAACACTGGTTACGTCACTTTCACACCACAGCACAATGCCCCACCGTTGTTTTGATTTAGACTTTTTTATATATGGCAATAACTAGATCATAACTAAATAACTAGAATTAACCACTGAATGAAGCCGCTCAAAGCATGCCAACCGGCAGACATATCACTGATCAGATTTTTTATCACGTGAGAAGAATCAAGCTGAGTGACAGGAAGTGTGAGGTGAGACAGTTAAGACAATAACGTTTTGTTTCAAAACAAAATGCAGAAGCACCAGTTTGGCAATATTTCGGTTTTTGAAAAGCATGTTGACTTTTGTCAGGTAATTTTGGAAAATTTTCTTAAAATGTTTCTAATTTAATCAGTTCTACGAAGTTTGCCGACTTTTAATTAAAACTTTGTGTAATTTGTTTTATTTGACATCAGGTGCATGTCGGGCCTAGGCTATTAAACTTGGTGTCAATTTGTTATGTTATATTAGGCATAGAATATAGTCTATATATTTTTGTCAATAAAAGGTCTATGAATTATTTATAGACTCAGTAATGGTTGAGTTTTGGCTTGAATTGATGCCAAATTGCCACTAGTCAAAGTAAAATGCACATTCCACTATTACAAGCTATTAAAAACAAAGGTTATTCTATCAAATTGAATTGGAAAGGAATAATTGACAGTGGGTAACTTATTAGAAAATAAAGCACACCAGCACACTTGAAAATGGGTTGTTTTTATCTTGTTACTATATTTATTTGCCTGTTTAGTATCTATGTGGGGTTTGGTTCCTTTGCTGTTTATGCTGTAAGAAGCGCTGAAATTATTTGGAAAAAATTATATGGACATGTAACGTGGTCAAGACCTGCCTGGAACTACTTTAGCCATGAGTTTACCTGAAAGCAATGCTGCGTTCCATTAGTACTCAGAAACTGCAAGTTTCCCAGTAAAAACCCCCTGGGGCCGTGTGGAGCACCTTTATGATGGAAGGATGCACTTTTTTGGGCTTCAAATATCTAATTCGCCTACATTCACTGCCATTATAAAGTTTGGAAGAGCCAGGATGTTATTATTAATATAACTCCGGTAATACTCATTTTTGGGTGATCTATGCCTTTTTAACTAAACCTCCCCTCCTTTAGAGTTCCAAATCAGAATCTCTGAAAACTCCAACTTTAGAATCCAGTGTAAACATGACATTGTGGTCTATTGAAGACAACATCAGAGATGAGAGTAGAGCCCTGCTGGAATCAGGCAGGTGCAGACTGAGGAGTTAAGAAGGATAATGGATGTAAGGTGGCACAATGCCATGGCTATTCTCAGCCTGTGACCTAACATAGCTTTAGGGTTCTGCTCTGTTGATCGTGGCCCAAACAAGCTCAATTTACAAGTGCCCACTTGTAGGTGACCCATCTTCAAGTTGATATAGATGCCCTCTGTAAACCTCTTTGAAAAAAGGACAAATACATAGCACTTAAAAACCTTTCCTATAAATTATTGAAATAAAAGTGTGGTTTCTAAAGTGACGAACTAAAGAGTAATATTACCTACACTACACAAAATGCGAGAATAAGTCATAACTGATTTCATCATCACTTGCTGTGATGAATAATGATGAATTATACTCCAAGCATAACAATTAGTGGTCGATTGTTTTTTGACAGCTGATGCTGATATGTTGGAAAGCAGGACGGTTGATTAACATGTAACCAATATAATTGTATTTATTTTAAATAATGTTTAAGAAATTTGTAATCATTTTAAATTAAATAAAAAAAAGAAGAAGTTGTACTTAAAAAGTAAAAAATAAATTACAAAAAAAAAAAAAAAGTCTAAAGTATTTTCACAAATCAACTATTTAAAAAAAATCTAACTAAAAAGGAAAAACACTGTATTATTAGTGGTCTGAGTGCCCTGCGGATTACAGATATAGTTTTTAGCTTTAACTTTTTAGTTAAAAAGTATCTCTTAAAGATACTGAATGTAATAAAGTTACATTATGAATTTTTTCCACTGAGCTCATAAAAATTAGGACTGTTGTTTCTATCAAGGACATGATATGTTGCCCGGGAGCGAGAGCGTTTAACAACAGATCTGAAGTCACACAGAAAGGAAGAAGCTCTCATTGAGAAAGGCCTCCTCAGACAATGCTGGCTGTTGGCAGTTTGCCTTCAGCTGACAAGAAGAGTGTCAAAACAGCAATCACTGAAAGAACACAGAAAGAAAAGAAAGATCCAAATAGATAAAACCACATGTTCTTAAAAAGTTCAGTCGCTGGGATAGAATTTATGATCAAAATACTACCACTGTGAATTGATACAACGTGGGCTTCGCTTGAAAGTTGCAGCCTGGCTGCTTAAATGCGTTTAAACAGATCCCCAACACCCATTAAACTTCTCAAGTGTCAGAGGGAAAGACGGTCTCTGTGAATTTTAATAACATCTGGAGGCTCATAGTATCAGCATAGATTAGTTTATTGGCTGTGGCTGCTCTTAATGACAATAAACCTTTTACAACTCAACCCCACCCATTCTGTTTAGTACCACCCTGTAAATCCCTGAAGAACGTCTCGGTAGCAAGCAGACATGGGAAAGGTGGGGTTAGGCATGCTATCGCAGCCAGTGCTGTGAAGTAAATAACAAGTCGCAATCTTTCTTAACCAAACACTGCATTGCACAGTTTACAACTGGGCAAGAAACCAACATACTACTCTCTGCTATGTGGAGTTGGAAAGTCTGGTGAAAAGCATCCATGCATTGATGTTTCGGCAAGCTTCAGAAAAGCATGTGTGGATCATGCACTTGCATGGGAACAAAAATCAGTCCCTCAAGTTAGCCTTTCTCCGTGGCGCACAATCTAAAAAGAGTTGACACACCCTTGCTTCAAAATATAAAATGAAACGCAATCTCTTAAAAAGGTAAGGCATTTGCTTGTGCCATTAATGTCAGATTATTTATAATAATATATTATTACAGCATAACTGCTGGTAACTTGGATCAAATTATAATAGTAACAATCAAGAACAAATGAAAAAAGGCAGCAGACCGCACAGAGAAGAGGTGAAAAGCAAGTCTCACAGATGATTAGGTTTCCCAATTATGGTTTCTGATATGAGATTACCTTGCTGGCTTGTGGTGTGTTAAGGATGTGAACAGTGCTGGGTTTGACACCATTGGCTTTGACTCTCTTGTAGAGGGCAAATCTGCTTTTCCTTCGCCCTCTGTCTCCAGTGGGGAGTGAACCATTGTACCTGTTCGAGAAGAGAAATGCCAAATTTAGAGAACATTAGATGAGGGAGATTTGAAGAATTGTTTTAAGAAGTCAAACGCAGAATGTAAATGTCATGTGACAGGGATCTGTAGAGCTGTGAAAGAACACCGAATCCCTTCAGATTTCTGCAGTACTGGAATGCTCGTCATTCAAAACATGCTTCATAATTAACCATGCTATTTCATAATTATCAACCTGCATTGAAACATCTGTACAGATGGTACACACCATGTGATTCAAAGCAGGGGTGCAAGATTAATCCAAATAAAATCGTAACAGCGATTAGACAGAAGCGTATCTTTCAGTGATGAGTAGTTATCCTTCATCCGAAGGCCAGAAGTTGCTCTTGCGCAGAAACTCCAAATGTGCCCAGAAGAAGAAACCCAGGTTTCAAAGTGACCAATAACCACACAACTACTGCAATATAGTTTAGCAGAGTTTTTATAATAATTTACCATCATAATAAAGTATATCTATAATAATATGCTAATCGGCATTGTGTCTTTTATTCAGTGATACAATTAAATATTGTGTGCCTTAAAAGGAATCAGTGTCAATTTTTTCGCATGGGAAAAACATCCGTTTTTGACTACACCATTGTATGCTATTGTTATTACGACGACAAACGTATTCCATTACTACTCTTTTCAATCAATTAAATCAAATCATGAACAGACATTGCAACTTTTGTGCAAAGCTGTAAATTCTTTAATTATCGTTAGCTGCCATAATTCTATGATACATACAAGTGATAAAATCACTGCATGGTACCGGTAGTACCGAGCAATGGGTTAAACCGGTTCTTGCTGCGCTCCCGAAAGGTGCGCACTGCTCAGTTGCGTCTTCTTCATAAAAGCACAGAGATGGCGATATATATATCGTACCATATATTATGCGCATCTCATCAGTAAAGCCGGTTCTTTGATTATCGCTACATCTCCATCAGCTGTTTTTAGAAGGAACGCCAGTTTATAAACAGGGTCGTAGATCACAGAGAAGCTGTGCATTGAGTTTCGCGGGTGATTCAATGCGCAGCTTCTCGGTACTTTACTGATGAGATGCGCATAATATATCGTACGATATATATCGCCCAGCCCTACTCCACGATCAGCTTTTTAAGGAATATCTTAGTATCGTGTTATTTTATCATCTCCGTCTCAATATGCTGCACAACGCGACACACA
>JAUCMT010000036.1:20211168-20221388 GCA_032357475.1 Enteromius thamalakanensis
TCAGCTTTTTAAGGAATATCTTAGTATCGTGTTATTTTATCATCTCCGTCTCAATATGCTGCACAACGCGACACACATTTACATCAGTGTTAACTCAGTGGTAGAATTACACTCACCAGACACTGCACTGATTCGCAATCAAGTACTTTATTCTCTTTAAAAGTCTTGCTGCTTAAACATTTGATATGTGTGCTGTCCGGACGCGCTTTTTCAACGAGTACGCCTGAAGCGCGCGCACACTTTTTAATCACATGTGATTGTGGTAATACTGTCACAAACGCACAGCGTTAAACACAGTTGATTGTGTCTACAGAGAAAAACTTGCCAGTCTAATAGATGTGTGCAGCTCTTAAAGGGACAGATCTCAACATGCGCCGCAAGGGATAGTTCACTCAAAAATTATAATTTTGGCAAATAATCTTTATTTGTAATGTGTATCTATTTAAATAACAAAGATAAAATTACAACAATTTTTATCTTTGCTCAATTTGGCCTAAATACCTGCGCTTCTTTATTTTATACTTTGTTACCTTGAAAGGCAATTTGTTTTATTTGTTTTTAATAAAGGTCAATTAGTTTGTCTGTACTGCTCAGACAACTTGCAAAATAGTAAAATCAATGACAAAGAATCATCCTAATATGATATTTTTGCCATATTGCCCACCCCTACCCTTGTAATTTAACTACTTAAAAAAAAACAAAGAATTGTGATAATTTATGAATCGTGATTTCCCCAGAAAAAAATCGTGATATGATATTTTTTCCATATCACCCACCCCTAGGCTGATGACAAGCGCAACATCATTGATCACCAAAAACCCATCTGCAAGCGGTGAGGAAATACATCAAACCTTATTAAACACCTCAAACATAGCAATTTGCTTAGTTAATCGTTAGCATAAGAGCGGCTAATGCTAACGTCAGTTTCAGAATAAAGTTTCTTTATTAACCATTTAATGCTCCTATAGCGTTTAAAACAGGACATAATAGTGTACTATTTTTACACACGAGAGGCTTTTAAATGACCTGTGTAGCCACAATATGTGTGTTAGAGAACAAATGGTTAATGTTTGTATCTTTAAAATCGGTCCATCAGAAAAGCAGTTCTAGACTATAAAATATAGTTTGTGCTGTTTGATTAAATTAAAGTCCTCTTATATAAAAGTGTTTTTGTGTTTTGCTTTGGTACCGAAATTGGTACCGAGAACCTAGATTTTCACTGGTATTGGTACCGAATACTGAAATTTTGGTACCGTGACAACAATAATGTTGTCCTTCAGCATTTCCTAAACAAAAAAAAATTATTTAAATAATAAAACAAAATAAATAATATTTAAAAAAATAAATAAAAATTCACCTGCCGCTTCAAAGAATAAAAATGTTATATATAAATTGTATAAAAATGCTAGCAACAAACTGTTTAGCCTAATACTCTGATTACTCAGCACAGAAAATTCTAGAAGTCTGTATATTCTATTCTCTCTTTAAAATAGGTCCACGAGTTTTACACACTTGTCTATTACTGCGAGGACATTTCCACTGCCCCTTAACATGATGCAGCACAAACAAAACACAATCGGTTGCTTTACCACTACAACGCACCCTCACATCTTCAGCAGACGCATCACCATTGAGTTTTTAAGAGGCCGCACAGCACCGCCCGTCAATGATAGTTCCAGAGGAGTGTGCAAATCAGAAAACTTTAGAGGCGGGGCATACATTGCAAGCTAGTTTACAGCAGCAATACTACATAGCAACAGTTTTATTTGGCGTTTCAGATGGAAAGACGTGTTCTGTGTGAACAGCCCCTATCAGCATAGGAAATCATTAATCGAGGCTCAGTATATCGAGCAACATCCACCCACATTACTAAGTCCATAATCATAATTAGATGTGGTGTGGTTAAATTTAAATAAGAATATTTATGTAATTGCTGCAAACACATCAGCGACGATGAACATGTTCCACATGTAAATGTTCTCTTGTATAACAGCATGTGTAGTTCTCATGAAGTGACTTCCCTTGGGCAAGTTCCTTTTAATGTTGATTGCAAAGCTAAACTAAAAACACACTTGTATCACTGATTCATAACAAAAAGAAATGTACGTTTCAAAGGGATCCTATTCTAAATAAACCTATTACACCGTTTCATTGGGCTACTCATAGTTAAATTACACCTTAAAATAAAGACTGTTAATACAGAGACAACTTCTCATTGACTCCAGCTCTTAAGGTCATCCTGGTACAAGCAGTCAGCTCAGGACTTTTGTTCTGCTCCATCAGATTTTCCTGGTAATGTCCTGGATCTTTTTTCATATAGCAATCATGAGAACAAGGATTCAGAGTAAAATGCTAATCCACACTCAGCTCCCCACAGTGTGCATGATCTCAGCACTTGCCTCAACATCCTGTCTAGTGATAGGCATCAATTAGAAAAGAATCAAGGCATGTCTGAACCATTAAATACGTAACATCCTGTCTGAGATCTGCCATCATTATCTGCTCAGATTTAGCAGATGATGCACCCTTCAGTTTTCAAGATCCCACAACCCCATCCAAGCAATTCATGGAAAGAATGGCATCAAATGTGAAAGTTGATGCGTGACTCTAAGAACAAGTCTTCAAATGCTTGCTTGGCTGTGAGTGAAGCTCATTTGAATTTATTCTAGATCATTAGACATGCTGCCTTGGAAGTCCATCTGAAACGTTTCCTTCAGCTTTCTGATTCAGCTTGGATTATATCTAATTGGTACGAAAAGTGACCGATTGCAGCTTGACATAACTTTTAAAAAGGACACATTTATCAGAAACGGATGATTTAATAACAGGACACATGTGAGAAAATAAATATTAGGCCCAAATCATTTAAATGAAGATTTAAATTATACAAATGACAGTACATCTGAGATGCTCTAGGTTTATCGTCTCTTTCTTTCAGAGGTCAGAGTGTGAATGACACTGATTGTAAAGCCATCTCAGTGAGTTGGCGGAAACCTTAGAGTCAGCGAGATCCATCTCCCCACAGCTATCAGTCACAGAGGAAAGACACCAATACAAAAGGTGCATTTTCGAGGGTTGTAGTGTCCCACAAAGCCTTATCAAAAAGCTCAGTCAGTCTAATGAGAACAATGAACAGAGAGAGGAGGACTGGAGGCTCAGATGTGCCTGTGCCCAGATCAATAATACCCTCTTTCAGCCTCTGCTCTCTGTGTGCCAGCAGCCAATGCCAGGCAACCCCACTGAATCAGGGCAGTGGAAAGTTGGTACCATTTTTTTTTTTTTAAACACACATACAATAAATGTGCTACAATAATTCTGTTTGGCTCATGCAGGGTTCCATTAACAATCCAATTAAACTGTATGACAGGTGCGTAATAAAAGTTTATTAATTTTACATAAGACACAAACCATCTGGTAAATATTTATAATTGTTTGGATCATATGATGCATTAACTTTCACGAGATTCTGAAATTTTGTTGCCTGTTAAATAGACCTGGGAAACTTATACCTTCACTGAAAAAATAAATGATTAGTTGAATGTACTGTTTAAATCAATTTATTTTGGCAAATTTCAATAATATTGAAAGTTAGGTCAACTAAATTGATGTAAATTGATCTCAAATAAAGGGAAGAAAAAAAACAGTGCATTCAACTAATCATTTATGCGGTTGAAAACCATTTATTTTAGCTAAATTTACAAGTATTTTTTTACATGTAATATCTTTTTTTTCAGTCCTGCGTTGGATATTTTAATTATAAATGCCATGCATTTAATATTGCAAATTTAAACCATAACAAAACAATTATATTGTGAATCATAAACTTACGCAACTACACGTTAACTCTGCCTGGGTGTAATCGACACACAACTTACAGCACATGACGATGATCTTCTACTACTGCATACTATACTTTATACTGCATGTCTAAAATATTCTGCATATTTTTTTAAAGCATTTTCATTACTCTAACATGTTCTACAAACGTTACATGATCTTATGTATTTTACATGTATTAGAACTAGATGCTAAACAAGGGCCTGCATCCACCATAAGGATGTGAAATCAGACAACACTTGTTACGAAACAAAACACTCTTTAAGTCTTGTTAACCACAGGCCCTTCTTAAATTTACTCAAATCAAAACCACTATTAGAAAAAGAAAAAAAACATAGAAAACCCCAGAGGGAACCCAGGGCGCCTACAGCCAGGTTGGTCTACAAATTGACGTCAAACTGGAGACTGAAACAAAGCTTTCTGTGCTCCAAGACATGCTGCTTCAACAAAAACATGCGTACTTCAGAGCCCTTAAAATTCATCTGATTGCCGTTTTAGCCCTGTAAACACTGACTTATGGAATTTTTTGAACTGATTATTTTATGGCTCATATACTGTGGGAGTATGGAGTGTGGGAACATGGAGCTTACATTTAAGGAAGAAGAAAAGCACCAATTATATTCAGAGGCCCAAACTAAAATAAACACAATTTACTGCTTACAGAAATTGTGATGGTTTTGTAATGTAACCATTAAGATTTTTATAGCATAAAATGCACAAATATCAGTTAGTTATACATAATCCCAAAAATATGTCAAAGATAGATGTGTTTAAATGTTTTGTTTTATTAATCCTATTGAGTTATCGTGAAATAACAGAAATAAATGCTCCTCAAAAGCTTGATCTATCATTTATGATAGATTTTAAGATGACTTCTCATATATATATATATATATATATAAATCAAGTTGCTTTAGACCAGTAAATCAGTTCATCTTATTCTTGAATTACTACTAAAAAAAACAAAAAAAAAAGATAAATGTTATGGTTACTTACAAAAAGCAATTTCACACCAAATAAGACATACCACAACCTGAAGCTGGACATTATATTTAAATCAATTAAAAGTATAAGCTACCAATCACATACCAGAAGGCATCTAGTAGATTGTATACAACACTTTTCAGCAATATTGTGATCATGCTCATAATTTAAAACATTTGTAAGTGTATGCATCGACATACATTAGGCTTTAATAGTTTAAAAATAAATAATTTAATAATATACATAAATATATGAAGGTCTGTAGCACATTTTAAATTTGTGAGGTTTAACATCTTAGATTCAAAAGGTCAGATTTAGGATGATTTTGATCGAAAGGAGTTCAGGGTTCAGCTAATTTTTATGAGGTAGACAGCCAACATATGCAGTGCTCCAGGAATGGTTTGAAAAAGCCCTGCTTTAGATCCCTGAACATTTGTGATTTACAACCCAGCAGAGCGAGGAGGGGGTATTGTAAAAAGGAGACAGCCTCTCTTGCTCAGTCACAGAAAAGGAGGGGGAACAAATAACTTTAGTGGGCTGCTTCCGAATTCCTCCACCGCCCTTCATCTCGTTATGACTTCCCGTACAGATGATGAACGATCCCGATGAGAGGGTCCCATCAAAACCCAAACGCTGGGGCCAAAATACGAGCTTTGATGATTAAAGCAACTCACAGCCTAAGCATCCACCTCCATGATGGAGCAAAAATGCACATTACATTTAAAAAGCGTGTTAATGAACACAGGGAAAACTCGTTATAGGATGATTTTTAGTGCATACAAATAATAAGTGCCTAAATGTAGCTCGTGCTAAGCGCTCGCTACAGCGCACGTGTTTCATTTGTGCAGTAACGTGAGCGCGTGAATTTTAAGAACTGGGAGGTCTGGCACAGCAATATCAAGTGTGTAAACAAACTATTTCCGTACTCCCCAAAAACGCAGTTATAAACCAAATAGCGATTTGAAAATACGCTAAGGAGTTTTTAAAGAACCATACTGTGAGATTATGAAAGGAAACTTGGAGACGGCAAATAATAATAGCAAAGTCGCGTGAACTCGTCAACATCGTATACACATGAGGAAAAATAGCTGCGCTTGCGGACTCACCCTAAAACCACCAGTTCGCCGTACTTTACTGGCTCTTTGGTGGGCGCACAGTGCTCCTCTTGACCCGGTGAAAACATGAGGCTTTTCAAACAACACGCTCTCGATTACACGATCAATCCAACGACGAAAAGGGAAAAGACTTCAAAGGACGCTCCTTACTGCCATATTTCCCAGTTACCTGCTCCCGATCTTGAGTTGTACTTTTCAGAAAAGAAAACACGCCAGTAAAATCCTACATCCGAGAGAGTTTTAAGAAATAATGATAATAATAGAGCCTTATGTCTCGGGCATATTTCATTATAGGAACAGCGAGTAACTTAGTGCTTCCATCCGCTGTAAGAAAAACAGTACTAGTAGGGGGTGGACCGTACCATTCACTTAGAGCGACTTTACGCGGGGAAGGGCACGAAGAAACTTTCCTAATATTATAGTAAATGTTCTCATAGGTTTATCATTGGTTGGTGTATACTTTGACACTTTTAAAGACTGTGTTGCCTCTGCACAATCTGTAATGGACAGTTTGATCCTGTCATATTTAAACTTTTAAGCTGAAAAAAGGCACCCCCTGTAACGGTGCAATCCAACACAACGGCGGTCTGAGGCGGCACCTTCAATTATGTAAACAAAAGCTGAAACTTAGATGTATTTAAAGTAATACACTTGGTTTTATCGATCTGAGTGCATTTTACGTAAAAAATAATTATGATAGTAATAACATTTTTGGAAAAAAAAAATACATTTTTATTTATTTGTAAGTGTCAATCATATAGAGCAATAACAGCAACCCACGTATCAGTAATAAATGTCTTCATCAGTCTTTGCGTTTGCATTATGCCAAAACCTCTGTATTTTATTGTATAGTACAAAAATAAATACTCTGTCATTTACTAACCTTCACGTTAAATGTGAAACGTCTAATTTGCAGAAATTAGACCCCTTTGACTTCCATTGTATCTTTAAAACTATCACTTTAATTGCAGCTATCATTTTTGTAATATTCTGAATGGCATTTGCCTTTACAAATAAATGATTTTGACTTTCAAAAAGCCCGTGTTCAGCCATAACATATGTAAATTAGGGTCTGAGAATATAAACTGTTGACCTGCTGTGTTGTAAATCACTGTGTTAAATGCTCTCAGTCCCATCACAGACACCATGCTGTTCTAACAGCTCAGTCCACATGAATGAGCCATTTGCTAGGAGTTTGCTTTCACCCATACATGCCTCCACAGAACTATTGAGATCCTGTTTTAAGTTAGAAGGCTTGATAATTAGGATAATAGATTTCTCACACCTGCATTTTAAACATTCTGAGACATAAAAAATGTGTGTTTTTCTGTTGAAAGCAAGACACCACAGGTGAATAGTATAGTATTTTAACTATTACCAAACTTCCCAAGTTGATTAATAATGATGCAATAAGGTCTGTTTTGTATTACAAGTTTTCTGAAATGTTGTTTAAATATGCAAACGTGGCATTATGTAATTAAATATGTCCTAATGTGCATACGTTTAAAAAAATTTTTTTTATTACATTTAATTAACATTAATTATAATTAAAATTATAACAATTTTATTATAATAAAACAGTTTCAGTTTATTTATTATTTATTTAAACAGTTAGTTTTTAAAGAGTCTTTTATCAGAAAGAACAGATCTTTTTATCAGATCTTATTGGACAGATACCTGAATAAATTACTGTAAACATCCATAAAATACTAGAAATATTCAGAAAATCAGAAAAAAGGTTAATTTTTTAAGGTTAATTTTTAAAGTATGTATTACATTTAGTTGAAATATAATAAAATAATATAATCAAATATAATAAACACTTACTGTATGTACATGTGTATTGGTTTCTTTCCACTTGTCTGAATGAAGATGTGAAGTAAAATAGCCCCAAATTAAAATGTGTTCACTGAAAAAAAGGGAAATTCTGTCACCATTTACTTTCTTTCTCATACTACATCAGATGTGAGGGTGAATAAACGATGACAGAATATTAATTTGGCCCATTGAATGAATGGAAATGTTTCTCTTGTCATTCGTTCTTGCTACAAATTTCATGTTTGCATTTGAGTGCTTGCTGTCAGTTCACTCTCTCTAAATAATTTCATGTTAAAATAGTGTTGTCATTGATCAAAGAAGCCTCCTGCTTGTGTACTTTTGGCCAAACCTGATCAGCTGTTAAACTTCACCACTCTTCCATCTACTTTGACGGCTATTCAGTCATTCACACGTTCCTGCTGAATGTGTTACCTCCAGCCCACACTGTCACCATAGTCCATCCAGGGCTGTTCAAAAAAATAAACAGGGCTCCAGAACTTTTTTTGGTCATATTTACTCGCACAAGGAATATCAGTTTTTTGACTGTAAATTATACACTGTGTTCTAATGTCTGATTAGATGTTTTACAGTTTTTCTCTGTATATAGTACAGGCATTTACTGTTAACCTATTAACAGTCTTTTTCCGTAGCATTTTTACAAGATTTTATCCATATTTTTTACATTGTACCACAGCATAATACTGATGGGAATGAAATATAAATGACAAAATGTGCTTAATTGTAATGATATAAAATACAAATATTCATTCATTTTGATTTTACATCATATAGCTTATTTATTTACCTAACATAATTAGAAATGTTTTCAAATGTAATTGGACATAAATATTCTCCCATACTGATTTTCTAAAATGTGACTGTCAAATTTATTTATATAGTAATATTTCAAACAACATGAAATGACTACAGCACAACAATGAATAAAGGAAAATGAAGGAAAATGAAAATAAACAGAAGACACAATAAAAGCCTAAGGCATAAAAAAATGTGTCTATGACTTGTTCAGACTTTTGCTGTCAGTAAGATTCTTTATGTTTTTGAAAGAAATATCTTCATTGCCTATTAAAGCCAACATTTCTTTGATCAAAATAAAGTAGAATAGCATCCTAAAACAGTATAATTTAATGCCTTTACTATTTAAATATATGTAAAATACAAAATAATATTTGTTTGTGTGAACACTGAATTTCAGCGTCATCTTCAGTCACACAATTCTTCAGAAATCATTCTAAAATGCTGATTTCCTGCTCAAGAATTTGTCTTATTATTGTTTTACATCATATTATTATCAGTTTTTATGTCATTACTACCACATTTCAGTAATTTAATGCATCCTTGCCAAATTCAAGTATTCATTAAAAACTAAAAATCCTTACAGATCCCAGTTGTTTGAAAAGTAGTGTATATTTTTATATTCCCTCTATGAATTAAACTTCTGCTTACCTCCCACTAATAAACAAACTAATAAATATATAGCCTTAAAGATGCTATTTTAAAAAATATATATTAATTTTGAAAGAGTTTGAATTAAACATCCCAGATCTTGTCATTAATTACTCGAACACTAATCTGTTTTTAATCCGTTAGTTGCACGGTAGGAGTGTTTAAAAATCGGCTTCTATTGTTCTTACATTATGCCACGTCTAAGTAAACAAACAACAGATTTTTTTTTGCTTAGTGGTTGATGAATAACAATGGCGTGTCAATGACTTAAATATTTCTCAATTTCACCAACATGCTGACAGCATCACAAGAGCACATGTGTGTTGCGTATGGCCAGAGGTTTCTTATGAATTAGTCAACCCCTCTCCCACCCTCCACGTGCCTGGTTGAGGGATCAAAGACTCGGCCGCTCATTCCATCTTGATGGATAGCAGATGCAAAGAGCTGCTGTTCCTGAAAGGCATGTGTCTGCTTTAGATCTTTGGCTATGAGAGTATAACTGCATATACAAAAGAGGAATTAGTAGGTGTGACAAATGAGAAAATGATTGTGCAACTTAGACAAGAGTCAAAATCTGGACCGAATCATGATTTCGTTTTCTTTCATAATCCATAAACACTACTCAGGATGATCTGAAGAAAACATTGCAATGCTAGTTTATTTTGTGTGTGGTTGTCATGGAGTTGTTAAGCTTTCTTTTAAAGGGTTCACACAAAAATGAATTGATTTTAGAGAGTATCACAACGTAAGCGTTCACGATCCCCTGGCATTAATAACTGCAGATTATGCGAGTGCTTGATGTAAACAAGGCTGATTACGTCAAATACGTTAAATAAAGTTGCTATACTCTCTAAAACGGCGGAAGACGTAAGTCACAGGAGATGAATGGTAGTTAAATTGTTATATTTGTTTTCTTTGCGCAAAAAAAGTTAAATGAACATTAAACATTAACAAGTCTTTGTCTTTACAGAATAAAACTATAAAATAACAACCTACTGCAAA
>JAUCMT010000036.1:20228422-20239618 GCA_032357475.1 Enteromius thamalakanensis
CAGTCTGCAGTTAAAGCACATCTTGTTCATTTCAAATTCATTGTGGTGGTGTATAGAGCCAAAAATGTTAAATTTGTCTATGTCCCAATATTTATGGACCTGACTGTATATTTATTTATAAAAACATTTTTTTAGGAAAATTAAAATGTCTTAATTGTCGTTTTTGATCTATTTCATGCATCCTTGCCAAACAAGACAATTGAAAAAAAAAATCTTACCGAGCCCAACTTTTTAAACAGTAGTAAATGTAACAGACAAGAGCAGAGCCGTTAGGAATGTGTGTGCGCTTGTGCCTGCGTTTCCAAGTTTAAAGCAAAGGTGGCAGTAAGTTAAACTGTGACTGCAGAGTGAACAGAGTAAGATATTAGATGACAGATTAACATTATAACTTTGGCAAGGTGTATCTGTCATCTCTAATGTTTCACACAATCAGGACTTCAAAATCTCTCGTCAAGAATGGCATTCATTAAAAAAATTACCTGATGCTGTTTTGTCACTGCTGGAGCACAACAGTGTTATTACTGGAAAAGGGTTCACTTTACAGCTCAATAAATTAGAGATAACAGATAGCAAGCCCTTGCCGTAAAAGTCCAGGCCCTTGAAGCGAGCCCCACCACCCATGTGAGCTCAAGAGGAGAAAGGGAAAGCTACTTCAGTTAAACCAGGGGCACCTCTTACCAAATTCAACTCCTCATTCTGCCTGACGGCCTCAGTGTACGAGCCATCGAGTTTGCTTTGCAACTCAGTCAAGAGATCTTTGAGCTGAAATGAAGTTTGAGATGTTTAAGGAAAGAGTGGGGCTGAGGAACGGGGTGCTGGTTTTGGATGATGGGGTTTTAGTGTGATGCAGTATATAAGGTACTTCAATCAATCGTGTTGGGTTCGTTGAAATATATCCATGTCTATGCAATGGGTTTATGAGATTAATAAATATAAGACATGTTCCCTGAGAAACTTCCAGGCGAGTTTAGCATTAGTGATTACCACAGAGAACAATTTGAACTCCTTTACAAAGGAAGTAACTGTAGCTATATATTAAACCTTCTACCTCGAAGGAGGGATCGAGTCAAAATGTCTTTGTCTGGTAATCAACAGCATGCTGTAAATGCATAGAGCTTAACACACTGAGCCAGAAACATTCCTTCAAGAAGATAGCATTGGAAAGACCACTGAATGCTGCACTAGTTCGGACTGAAGGATAGACCAGGAGATGCCAACCCTTGAACAGATATTAGTTTAGCTGCTAAAATCTAACATGTTAGACATTTAAAACCGACACAACCACAAGCAACAAACTAAAAGATAACACAAAGAGAGACAGAGGTATAAATATGATGTAAGGTGTTAGTTTTTGTGCTTACCTCTCTGACCTCTGACACATAGGTGGCGCTCTCTCGCTCCGCTCTCTCCAGTTCAGCCTCCAGGTGCTGCTTTTCTTTCCTTAGCTGCATTATAGAAATTGCAAACCAGTATTCAAAGGGATAATCTTTAGCCCAGTGCCGTTTTGTTTTTCAAATTTAGTTTAAAGCAAACTCACACTCTCCACATCTCCATCTGAGCTCAGTCTGTCCACTTCCTGTTCCAGTGCAATTACCCTCTGAGACATCTAAACACAAAAGCATCACATTTTTATTCTGAAGTCTAACTTGATGAAACAAAAACACTAGGTCTTAAGCTAAAAAAAAATTATTCATTTATTTTGTATATCAAAATATATTAAACGTGCGTGTGGTAAGAGCATCTGCAGCATATCACAATGGCTAAAACTCAAGGAAACGCTTTGTGAAAAGTAATATCACAGACATCGCATTCGTACTCTAGAGTGATCACAGAGGTCGTGAGAGAAAAACACAGACATGGCAGATTCGGACGGGATTAAAAACACCAAGTACATCTGTGAAACAAAACATTCTGTAACAACCCTCTGTAAAACTACTCCCGTCCAAATAGGGCTTTACTTTTAGTCATTGTTTAGGTAGCACACATATTCTGAATGCCTTTGGAAGAATTCAAATGAGCCGTTTTAATCTAGATTAAAACAAATTAATCTATGTCCACTCCTGAGACATTATATATACATATATATATTATATAATTTGTGTGCAATACGTTTCCATTAAAAGGGTTGGGGCTCGTAAGAATTTATTTTATTTATTTATTTATTTATTTATTTATTTTTTAAGAAATGAATGATGTTACACTAAATTAGTCAATAGTGTTAATTTTTATAATGTTGCACATATTTATATTTCAAACAGAATGCCGTTTTTTTTTTAAAGGAATTTCCTACTTTTAATTAGCAATGATGACGCACCAAATTAGTCAAAAGTGACAGACTTGTATATTGGTGGAAATATTTATATTTCAAACAAAATACTACTCTTTTGAACTCTGTATCAAAAGAGTCAAAAGATTAGTTTCAACAAAAAATATTTATTACTAGCAAATCAACATATTAAAAATATTTCTGAAAAATCATGTGATACTGAAGACTAGAGTAAGTTAAAAAAAAAAAAAAAACTGTAGTTGTCAAATGTATCAAATAAATAGATAAACATAAGAATGTTCTCTCATAAACAAAAAGCACATAAACCCCAAACAACTTGACAAAATGAAATTAAAAAAAACTTGTATTGGTTATATAATAATAACATAATAATAATAATAATAAATATAGGAGAGTCAAACAAAAATGGCAATAAAATGAATCTGAAAGTGATTCAGTTCATCAAATACAGAATGTAATAATTGATTTAATAAATAATACGTGTAAAGATGCACTGCAGTATTTATTAGAGAATCACAATCATACTGAATCACTGTCAAGGCAAAGAATTTAGTATTAAACCTAATAATTAACTGTCTAAACTGCCAAAGGAGCGGTGTAGATATGAGGAACGTTTGTTTTTACCAACCTCTCTGAGATCAGCCTGTGACTGCTCCACCTTCTCCCTCCAGCGCGTCTCCTCCTGCTCCACACTGCTCTGTAGCCGCTGCAGGATTCCTTCCTGTGCACCCAACACCAACAGCATCACTACACAACCCTCAGCCCACTGCTGCTAACACGCGCTCACACACCACACACACATCCCATGAACAACTCACCGTCTCTGCTAGCACTTTCTTGTACGTCTCACAGTCTTTCTGTAGAACTTTCTGGGCCTCCTCCGACTCTTTCAAACTTTTCTGTTAAAGCCTGCCCATAAAAACCAAGTCTATTGAACATTTATGCACCCACATGATTGAAGAAACACTGGAACTGGTTCATTAGACGATGTCTCTGGAAGGTTTACAATGCTTCCGTACCTGAGCATCTCCAGCTCCTGACGCAGGGGCAGAGGTCACTTCTGCAACCAGGCTCTCTCTCACTGACGTCTCAAACTTCTGTAGCCACAGCCGGTGATTCTGAACGATCACAACACACACATTTAGATTGGAGGACTACACAAACACACACAGATGTGAATTCTGAATTCATTTATTAGGATTGGGGAGGTGAGATAAATTATCTGTGCTTTCCTTGCACATTTTTTTTTGCTCTGGGTGTGTGTATTGTGCACCTGGTCAGTGGGCAGTGGGACATGTGGCATTAACCGGTGAAGCAACGCTCGGCATTCGGCCTCTGCTGACTCCAGCACCGTCTGATGCTCCTGTAAGAAACACAGACCAAACACTCCAATCAAACTGCTTTAAAAGGTGCTCCAATTACACTTCATAGTTCAGTTAAAAACCACTCCATAACCCACACCACAAAAAAAACCCACTGATGCTCCCCACCAAAAAAAAAAAAAGTGATAAGCCAAATACAATCTTGCATAAACGTGCACAAATTATATATTCAACTACATTCAATACCAATCCCCGACTGACTAAACTTTATCTTACTGCTGAAGGAATTTGAAAGAAAGAAAAGAAAATCACTTTAAAACAAACAAACATTTTATGCTTTTTACCACAATATTTTTTAACCTCTACTCATCAACACATACAGCAGTAAAACAATCTAAATGCCAGAAATCAATCAGGATAATTTAGGAAAAAGGATCAAAAGATAATTATAGTATATTTAAAATAAATGTAAAAAAAAAACGTTCAAACTTGAAGTCAAGTATATCAAATATATTTATAGACGTACTAATGTTTGAGTTCCCTTAAAAATGAAAACATTTATTTACCCCCATGATATTCATTCATCTGCAGAACAAAAAAAGATATCCTTTTATGACTTCTAGTAACCAGCTTGGAATGATAAGGGGAAATTATGACAATTTTCATTTTTCTATAAATTAACCCTTTAATTAGAAAAAATGCAGCTGTTTATATCCACTGGCACCTTTATTAGTCACAACTGTTACACACCAGAAAGAGGGCGCAGATCAAACTATTCCTCCTGAATGATCATAGTCTCATTAGAAAATTATTAGAATTGCTATGTGAGTTTTTCTTCACAATAAGGCCTTGAATGTGCACTAATAAAACAAAAAAGGTTCATCCTGATTCCAGGTTGGCTTCAAAGACCAATTGAGCAGATCCACAGAAGAGTATGAGAATAAAAACATAATAGAAATCTGGCGATTGCCGAGTCTGTCCAGCAGGTGCAGGCTGGGATTGGTACAGCTGGAGATGACTGGGAGCAGATGTCCACACACTGGACTGTACATGCTGTCCACTCGACTAGCGACAGCAAAATTACTCATGATGTAAGCAGGGTTAGTTATAGCTTCAGGACCGTTTATAGAGTCGCTGGTTACTCTATGCTGTTATGCCTCGCTACATTTAGATGACCGCTCAACCCCACGAAGGGGCAGGAGTTTCTGATTACTGACAGGTCTACACACCTGGCAGGAGGAAAGAGATGGGGACGGGGAAGGGAAAAACAGGATGGCTCAAACCAATAAATAGAGATTAAGAGGTACATCTTATAAAAAAGGTCATTCTCTGTGCTTCAGATTGGGTCATTTTCATCCCGATTAGCTTTTTTCATCACGGTTCTTTGGAATGATTGTGGTTCTTACTGAAAAGTGGAAACCAAGTGGTGATCAGCATGCTGGGAAAGAAGAAATCAGGGGAGGTCAAAGGACACAATGGACATGAAATGATTCCTATTCTTAAAAAAAAGAAAAAAAAAGGATTAAAAAAATAAATAGCTGCACACTCATCTCAGGTGACTCGACAATTTTGAAAAAGCAAAGGAGAATTTAAAAACAAACATCAAAATTCAGCCAGGTTTCTGAGCAAATTTCAAAGCTTTCAGCACGGTGCATTAGAGTAGCATGCAGCTGAAGTTAAGAAATGAATATGCAGCCATTTGTGAGGAAGTTAATAAGGAATGAGATGAGAACTTCACTGGTCAATAAATGGCAGAGGCTTATTGGAGATGCTTTGATTTGACTCTAGAGTGTAGTTTGGGAGTTGTGGTGCGAACCTTGGTGCTCTTGGTGAGTTTTCCCTGAAGTATGGTCTCGGTGGCTGACAGCGCCTCCATAGCGCTCCAGTTTTTCTCCCGGAGCTCCTAGTCAGTTTCAGAGAAACACCACTTTCAGTTCAGCCTACACTCTTGATTGTCCCATTCATTTTGCCATTTACAGAACCACGTATGCAGTCCACAACACCGCCTGGGCACTTCCCTGAACCATTGTTTTACTGTAGGTCGACACTGAATTTTACAATTTCTAGACTAGAAGCAATAGCCTTTACATCTTTGAACATTTTATTACTCCTTCATAATAGTAAGTCACAATTCCCTAACAATGACCAAAATCATTCTGCAACTCAAGAAAAAAAAAAAAAAAGTACCATGTTGAATGTTTAGATAAAAGGTTATGTATCCACTGCATAATATTTACACATCATAGCATATTAAAAATGAAAGAATAAACTAAATGATTGAACCAGACCAGCTGTCCACAACAATATCTGAACAACCCAAAATTTTCCAGTTGTACATGATTTTCTGGATAGGTATTAAGGATAAGGATTTTTTTTAGACTATGGCATAATAAGAAAAAAATGTATAAAAAAAAATGTCCATCAATTTTTTTTTTAAGTTATTCAAGACAGAGGGATACCCAGTTCTTCTTAAAAAAAGAAAGAAAAATAAATAAAAAAGGCATGAATATGAAATATACTTATTTAAAAGAAAAAAAATATATATATACATACATACACACAAACGATTAATTGCATACAAAATAAAAGTTGTTTACATAAATGTGTACTGTGTGTTTTATTATGTATATATAAAAGACATGCAGTATAAAGCATGTATATTTATATTCATATAAATTATATCTTATATAAGTGCAACATTTTTCTCATATATATGTTTGTGTGTATTTACATATGCATAATAATATATGCAGTACACTTTACGTAAACAAAAACTTATTTTGGATGATGAACTAATCGCTTGACATCACAGAGATACTATATCAGCTATATGATTCAGAATTTTGTATGCAATGTTTTGTTACATTAAACAATTATAATTCTTACAAATTTGATCATTTTTAGTTTTTGTGGCCGATACAACATTGATCTTAGTCTTTATACTGACACCTACGGAAGCACAAAAAGCAAACGCTACTATTAAAGGGATTCCCAATCAGCAGTATGCTTTTTTTCCCCCCAACAAAAACCTTCCACAACGTACAGTTATCAATAGATGCTTCCTCCACGACGGGGGACCACATGTAGTATGAGTATAACATTTTCTGGGACAGAAGTCACACGTTGAATATTATATATTTTTTTTATATTATATTTAAAGGAATAGTTCACACAAAAATTCTGTCACCATTTATTGACCCTTGAGTAGTTCCACACCTGTATGAATCAGGGGTTTTTGGGTCACCATTGACTTCAGTAGTATTTATTTTCCTACTATGGAAATCATTGGTGACCAAAACAGCCTTTTTCAAAATTTCTTCCTTTGTGTTCGGCAGAACACTACTTGAAGTAAAGAAATGATGACAGAATGGTCTTTCTCAAAGGGATGCAGAGCGTCTGGTCAAGACCATAGAGCTGCCATTCAAATTCAAGTCACCTGCTTTACATGCTCATTCGCATGTGCGTTAGGCAAGAAAAGCTCCTGCTCCCTCTTCTACAGGTAAAGAGCTGGCCTAACTTACGTTGTTCTTCTTACGGTGAAGCTCCACAGATTCCCTCAACTCAAGCAGCTCTTCCTGAAGTCCAGACAGCTTCTGGTCCTTCTCTGCCAGCCTGAAGACAGACACACAGCAGAATCTGTGTATTATGTTGATGTCATAAGCCTTTATTATACGGTTACAGATGATCAACATAAATCAGCAAAAAAAGTAAATATGTATCTTACGCAGTTAATAATTCCGGACTGGGAACGGTTGAAACAGTTTGCTTTGGGGAAAAAAACAAACAAAGATAACGCATCAATGCAAAACACAAACTGAATGTCGAAACATTTCCCGAAGTCAATCTAATGTTTTACATCGATAGCTTGTTGTAGTTGTTTATTGCATCGGATATGAATATTTCAGCACTCTCACCTGCTGCTGTTGATCTTTCTTCTCAAGTTCTCTCTGCAGTCTCTCAACTTCCTGACCCTTGGCCGTTAACCTACGATACAAACAAGCATTATTGATCTGTTCTCAACTTTAGATTTTTCTGGGAAGCTCTAAAAGAATCTTGTACAGTGTAATAACTGTGTGGTGTCAAAATGTGGCCAAAAAATCAGAAGAAAAATATGCAGGTTGGAAAAAGCTATCATTGGCGTCACAAAGAGTTTTGTATATATAATTTTTTTTAATATAATTTAAGAGTATCTTTAAATTAACAGCAATTTTATTTCAGGAACTGATTAATGGAACTAATTTAGGGAACAACTTTGGGAAAGGCTGGACGATATGGCTTAAAATACAAAATTGCAAACATTGTTTTTTTAAACATCATTCAGTATCCTCCAGATTTTGGTTTCATACTATATTTACAGATGCAAATGCATTCCGTATGCATGTTAAACCTTGAAAACATGTTCAAACATAACATTGTTTATAAGTTCATTCTAATCATTACACTCAAATTACGTTATTTTTGAGTTTTGTCATTTAACACAAATTATCATCAGTAATGGTGTATAATAAAATAAAATTCATAAATGAAAATGCACTTAATTTACACCACAGATTTAAAAAAAGATTTATGGCAACATCTCACAATTCTGACTTCTCAAAACTGCGTGATACAAACTCGCAATTATGTGTTGAAAAAAAATTAATAAATAAATAAATCGGAGACTAAGAGATATTAGGTCGCTATAACTATAAGTTATCAAGTCAATTGTGAGATATAAACCTGTAATTGCGAGTTTTAAAGTCCAATTTTGAGCGGGAAGAAAGACTGATACAGAACTTTATATCTCACGATTCTGACTTTGCAATTGCAACTAAAAAAGTAAAGAACTGTGAGAAAAAGTCACAGCAACTTTTTTTTTAAACCAGCTTCCACAAAAAAAAGTAGTACTTTATGACACTTATATAAAATGTTACTTGATTTTTTCCATTGGGTTTAAATAGCAAGCAAAATCCCATGCGAGAAGCGATACATACTGAGCATGAAGCTCCTGGAGTTTAGCGTCTGAGATTGACTCCTGAGTTTCTCTGCTCCTCAGCTGTTCAAGTTCAGCGTTCTGAGTCTCGACCTGCCGCTGTAGATCCTATGAACACGCATACATATAAGCCTTTCATACATCATGCAAATGGTTGAGCACAGACTGTTCTAGAGCAATGAATAGCACACACTCACCTCCGCTGCCTTCTTTCTCTCCGATTCTTTGTCCATGGCCGACTGCAAACTTTTCTCAACTGATCGAATTTTCTCATCCTTCTCCTGATTCCTGACAAAATATTTTAGCTCTTAAAAAATAGTTTCTGCCTTTCTAAACTCACATTATATGCTTTCTTCAAACAATAACAGCTGGCCATGTAAAACTTTACAAAATTTACAGGCCTGGACTGGACTGGTCACTGGGAGATTCGGGCTCATAAACTGGGCCAGTTTCACACAGGATGCAGAAAGAGCTAGTGTCTAGTTAATTTTATATGAGAAGCACACAGGAAGAGGCAAGTTGCAGGCAGTTATCATAGTGGCAAATAATGTGCTATATTGTATTATAAAGTAAATCATATTTACAGAAGAGCTGTGCACATGCAAACAGTGGGAATTTAGGCTTCAGAAGCATGCATCCTGCTACTTGCTTATGCACCTTTGTCGCGTTTTTTTAAAAATATTAAACATATGTTTACTTAGTATTTAAAGCACATCAGTCACTCACACTATGTATTTAAGTGTTTTGTCATTTAATAGAGTGCACACACACTCTCTTCTCTGTTTTTTTTTTTTCAGTCACAATGATGTAAAATTATCATCAAAAAAAAAAAAAAAATAAATGAAATGAAAAACTACGTGTAATATAATTTCTGCCCCTACCTGTCAATCAATTCCTTCTTCCAAACCATGTTGTTTTTATACAGTGGTGGAATATATACATTCATTTGCGTTTATTTACTTGTTTGTATGTAGTGTTTTTTTCAGCTGCACTTATCCATACATTTATTAGCAGAATCCTCACTTTACGTGAGATGAAAGGTATATTTTGGTTTTGGGAGTCCCCAACAACCACGTTTAAGTCAACATGAAACGTTTTAAAACGACTCGTTTCAATGAGTTTGCTCTTTCTTTTGAGATACAATGGCATTATTCACGGTGCACTTTCAGATTTAAAACTGGATTTTTTCATTCACTTAGATCTGTGTTACAACACCGCATGAAAGGTCATTTTTTTAATGAAGTGAAAATGATAAAGTGAAATGATAACTTTAAGAAGATCAGCATGTGATTTGTTCTTTTTGAAACAGACAGTTAAGCTGAAAACTGACCCCACTCTGGCCCTGGTTGTGACTACGTAACTTACTTTTGCTGTAGCTCTTCTAGTGTCTTTCCTGACACTGTCTGGAAAAATGTGATGGAAAGAAACAGGAAGAATGTGAGTGGGCAGCTTTGGCAGGCGTTAAATCACAACAGCACTTTCTCTTCTCCACCAAACAATGCCTGTGTGTTGTAGTGGCTCAGTACCTGTTCTGAGGTCTGTTTTTGTACTGCCTCCAGTTGCTGTTTCAAACCTTCAAAATCATTTTTGACTGTCTGTTTAAACATAAAAAATAAGATGCAATCAACATGACAAATGTAAACCAGTTATTTAACTGCAGTTATAAGAGCATTTATGGTGCTTTAGTTAGTTTACTACAATTTAGATAAATACAATATAATACAAGTACAGCAATATTGTCTTGTTCACCTTTAGTTCGGCTTCCTTATTGGCCACCTGAATGAGGCTGGACTCCAGCAAGTTCTCCACCACTCTAACTTTGTCATCACGTTGCTGAAGGCTGAGAACACATAACACAACACACATTAATTAATGAGCTGTAATATATGCATTTATGCTGAAAAATAAGTTACTGGTTGGAGATATGTAAACTTTCTCCACATAAGAAGAGCTTTGAGTGTTCAAGAATAAACATTACACATTTTCAAAATGTTACTTCACTTAATTTGGAAATGAATTTAGGTCAAAATTTTCACAACTTTGATACACCTCTACTAAAACACGCACATGTAATTCGTATTATCTGTTAGTGTTTGAGATCAAAATGTGTATAGTTTCTTGTTTAATATTATTATGCAATGTAATATAATTGATAATTAAGTTTAAAATACTGTTTTGGGTTTAATATATTTAATTTAATATTTTTGAAACATTATTTTTAAATGATACATTATACCTATAAGAATTTTTTTTTTATATTATAGACAGATTTTTAATACAAAAAAGAATCAGGTTATCAGTATTAGCAAGATTGTTAATATTAGTACATTACTAGTGCAATAAATATTTGTTATTGCAAAAATATTATGCAGCGTAACTGTTCAAAATTGATAATAAATGCCTTCAGCATGAAAAAAGGCATATTAGATTTTTTTAATAAGAACAATGTGACAGATGACTAGAATAATTACCCTGAAAATGCAGCTTTGCCATCATAGGAAAAATGTATTGAATAAAAATAAGTTATTTTAGATTTAATATTTCAGTGTTTACTGTAATTTTGATCTAATAAATGCTGCCTCTCAAAAAAGAAAGATGATAAAAGAAAAAAAATT
>JAUCMT010000036.1:20252371-20262585 GCA_032357475.1 Enteromius thamalakanensis
ACACACAAACATGTATATATATATATATATATATATATATATATATATATATACACACAAACATGTATATTAAATGTATATAATATATATTATATTAAATGTATATAATATATAATAATATATAATATATAAATGTATATTAATATAAATGTAAATATTTTCTATATACTATATGCGTGTATTTATTTATATACTGTACACACATATTGTACACTTATTTTGAATGAACTGATCAAGATTAGTAGTTTGACACTCCTAACTTAGTTTCGTTAATTACAAATTTTTATTAATTCATAACTTACATTAATATTCTTGTTTAAATAATTTACATACTTTTAAAAAAAATATGTTTATGTTAAACAGAATTTAAATGCATTAAATTTATTTTCTAATTTGTTATATGAATTTCACATGCTAAATTAAAGATTGGTTTTATACTACAGTGCACACTAAAAGCTTATCATTAGACTCAAACGGTTTCATCCTATTTGTACAAAACTGGGCGCAGATTGCACACAGAATACTCCAATCCAAACAGTCAACCGCTGCCGTGACTGACTACTCCTCAAATGAGTCCCTGAACTAGGAAACGAAACAGAAATAGATCAAGTTGTAACTATTATTTGTACAAAACAATCCAGCGGTCCCTCAGAACCATGAAGGATAAAAGGTATGGAAAGTTTTGTGTATGCAAGCAAGTTTCAAGCCAACAGGCACAGGAAGTGAAAATGAAGTCATCTACTTGTCTTATTAACGTAAACTTCTCTCTGTGTTTATTTAAATACACACTGCTCAGAACAATGGTTCAGGCAAAGAGAGGAAAACAAGGGTACATATTACAGCAAAGGCGGCATGGTGTGAAAAGAGCAGCACCACACCAATAAAAACAGACCCAAAGTATTTGAAAAATGAAATAAAATAAATTTAATACACCTTTACTGTACTCGCTCTATGGTGTGCTTTCATAAGGTAAGGCGCTAAAATCTGCACTGTGAATGACACTGAAATAATTATGAACAACTATAAAACTAGTGATTTAAAAATGTTGATTATGCATTTATAAACAACATATATATTACAGTAATTGTAAAATATGAATACATATGTCATTCACAGTGCTTCGTGGAAGCAGGTGAATACTAAAAAAGTATAATATACTCGTTTCTATAGAAATTGTGGAGATTTCTTTGCAGAATAATGTTATTTTTCCCACTTAAACTAAGAAATTAAATAATAAATTATACTTAAACTAAAATAAAATGCAGGTTGATGGTTTTAACAGAAGCATGCACCATCATTTAACGTCCTTTAAGCTCACAGCCGGGCTGTCTTTAAAGGTTTAGGTAAATTATTGTCAAAAACAACTTCTCATGGAGAAAATGATCACCATTATCACTTCCTGCTACACTCTATAGGAGTCATGGACATTTTACATTTATTTTCCCTTTAGAAACTGCTGTATATTTTTTTGCACAAGCAGTAAACCCTTAGAAGCGTGCTAGACGCCGTATGTGGATTAAAAGCCGCAACACAATTCGGATTCCATGAGGTCTTTAAATAAGACCTGGAGACATGTATACTGCCATGAAAGCTTTCTCCCGTTTCTTTGAATGGCACGCCAGTGCGCATGCGCAAACTTAAAGCGACTATTAAAAGACCCAATTACTACTGCCAGATAATCCTGCTACATCAAGAGAAATGTGGCTAGTTAATTCAAAGCTGGCTCTAATGGCAACGACAAGCGTCTCAATGAAAACACAAGACCAAATAATCATTTTCATAGTGAGGTAGATTTACACCAGCACGTCTATAATAAAACGCACACCTTTACGATAAGATAACAGCAGGTTAGGACAAGGAACAAAGTCCTTGGCCAAAATGACTGCCTGACAGTCTTAAAGCAGATTGAGGCGTTTAATAAGGAACTGACTGGCACTTCACTGGCCACCACATTTGACTGACCAACTAACCAGCAGCAGAGGCACAACGTGTGCTGGAGAGCCAAGTCAAGCACGCTTCCCAACCTGACAGCGAAAGCAGGAGGAAATACCAGCGAGATACGGGAAGAACACGAAAACGCCGGTCTTCAGCTCCATCACACTCGTTAGTATCACTAGCCTAGCTTTAGCTTTAAAGAGAGAGGCGTGGATTGATCGGACGTCATACAAAGCTGCGCACATCCACGCAGATAGCGTTTTCTCGGTCTACCGACGGCCTGGGTCTCGGGTCTGTGTAGTTCAGCTGCAGTTAAAAGGCTGCCTGTGCTCCGGCGGCATGGCACGGAGGGATCAGCGGAGCAGACAGCGCGCTAGGCCCCGCGCGATCCGCTCCATCCCCTCACGCTTCACTTCACTGCTTCGGTCTGGATATAAAGCGGGATAAAGCCGCCGCTTCACGTACCTGCGGTGGTGTCCTCGCTATTATTGTTACTGTCGATGTGTAAAGGCGTTCCTGAAGTGGAAGCGCTGTGGACTGCGGCTCCGGCCTGGTTGTAGGCGGCACGTCGACTTGTTTCGCTTTGGCAGGGTCAGGTCAGTGTGGGCTGAAGCGTTCAGAGAGAGAGAGAGAAAGACGGAACTCTACCGGGGAGACCGGGATGACGAGCCACGTAACTCTCGCGAGAAGAAGTGGAACTGGGGATTAAGGAGCTCACAAGTACAAGCACAGAGATTTATCGGTTGTTTTTACACACGACTTTTTTTTTAACCCTGGAAGTCCTGACAAATAAAATATATTTAAAAATATATAATATTTATAAATAAATAAATATGTGACAAAAATATGTGTAAGAAAACGGAAAAAGTTTGCATGTGTTTTATGCGTTAACTCATATTTGATAAATTAGGCTTTTAAGGCCAAAAACGTATGGTTTTATGGAAGCTATGGAGCTTAGTTACTTAGTCAAGAAAGAAAAGTCTAGTGGCACAAATCTAAAAAGAAATATTCAATTTCGTGCAAATGTTACCACTAACCAACAAAGTTTGTGAGGGTATTAAAGTAAAATGCATGGAAATATCATTTCTGAATACTAAAATGCAACTAAATAATAAGATGCAATAATTATACCCAATAATAAGTCAATTACCCAATTGGTAAGAATATTACAAATAATTTAAAAAAGGTCATTATTTTATATTATATATATATATATATATATATATATATATTTATTTACATTATAAAAATAGTTTACTTGACTTTATACCTTGAATGTGTCTCTTCCACTTGTCTGAGAGTGTTCCAGATAGTCTGTGCATAATAAAATGCATACATTATTTCTAAATACTAAAATTTATCTGAATAATAAAATACTGTACAATACTTCTTCCCAATAATAAATCTTATTAAGAAGGTTGTGATACATTTTATTATTATTATTGTACGACTAGTGGTAATAATTTGGAGCATACATTGTACAGAAATGTAAAAATAAATGTTCCCTTATATATTTTAACCTGATAAAAATAATGAATATTTAAAAATAATTAACCAGATACAGCTTAGTTGCTTTAGCCTAGTAAATGGCCATATTGCACTATCAATAACAGTATAAAGGTCATTATTGTCAACTTTATAAAAACAAGTACAGATTTCACAGAAAAAGACACATGCACCACAACCTGAATGTGGAGATTTTTATAATTTAACTAAAGGGCCTTTTACCAGCTAAAAAAATATGAACAGTCAGCCAGAAGACAATAGTAGATTAGATTATCTTGGTAATGTAAAAGCCTTAGAAATCAAACAAGGCTTAAGCGCAGATATGAATCTACTCTAAAAATGTAGTGTGAATTTACCTGTTCAAGCCTCACTGGCCCAGCGAGCTAGACTGACAGCTGCTGGTATTACTGATACTGACAGAACACATTCATACAAAATATACCACATGCTTCGACCTTATAGTAGTTCAAGCTGGGTTGTGTTCTTGCCTTGTTTAGACCTTGAGTTTGTATCGCTCAGCTTGTCTGTGGGTCTTACAAATAGTCTGTCCATTAGACATGAAGTAGAATGAATAATTCTTTCTGCAGGCTACATTGTTATGACTGTAGGTGGTGTCAAGCAGCAGTCTGTATGTAAAAGTAAATAGATCATCGACTCAAAAAACCTTAATCCATGAATTGAGTCAGTGTCCGAGTCAGTTCTAAACAAATGATTCACTCATAACATGTTTTGTACTTAAATGAATCAGTGTTTTAAACCAGTTGGTTGGGTGAAATGAATCAATGACTCACTGTAAAAGATCTGGGGTCTGTTTCATAAACCAAGATTACAGTATAAGCCAGGCTTATTTCAGTTAGTCTGACTTATCGCCAGTTAATTTGTATTAAAATAAGACAGACTATCTGCCATAAGCCTGGCTTATTTAGTAAACTTGCTTTATGGAACAGGCCCCAGCTCGTGCTGTTGTTCCAAACATCAACACATCTGTGATTACCTGCAGCCGAGTCAGAGGTCTGACAAGATTTGGAACATCAACACTCTTTATTATGTATATGTTGTTTCTAATACAATCCACAAATACAACAAATCAAAATCTCCCGGACTAGACTACCACATACACAGCAGCTGTAAAAATATCGGTGCAATAAATGAACAAATTGACCTCATGTTTCCTTTTATTACCAGTTTTTAATAAAAGTGGAACACTTAAACCTCATATCGTGTTGATTTCACTAAACCAAACAATAAATGATAATCAGTGAAAATAAGTTACTTTTATGAAATAAAATAAAAAATGATATGGTCTACATTTGTAATAATCTCCCTGGCTTTGTTCAACTAGTGTTTTCTGAAACAGGTGAAATCCATCCCTTATCTTCCAACCCCTCCATCCCGTTCCTTATTCCTCATTCCTCATTCTCTACCGACTCTGTAGCACTTTGAAGTTCAGCCTCATACTGTCTCTTCAAGCCCTTGAGGTATTGACGCAGGCTCTCTGGATCCAGCCGTGAGTTACGGGCTGCTTGCAGCAGTCTGGTGGCCAGACGATAGACTGCCCTCTGTTTCACCGTGTCAGGATCACTGTAATGCTTGGCCTTTACCACAATGAAAGCAATAACCTTGTAGGTGAGTTTTCTCCTGTACCTCTACAATATATTATTAAAGAGTCATAAACATCCACGATACATACCCACAGCTTTTGGCTGATTTTAGCGGCAATGATTTTGGCTTCCTGAATAATGTTTGATGGGATATTGGTCATCTCCGCTGCTTTTATACCTAACCAATAGCTTCATTTACTATACACATTAAACCAATGTAGTTGTAGTGTACCTGAAATCATCTTAACCCACCATAGTTGCGCTCCTCCGATTGGCCTCGGCTGAGCTGGTATGTGTAGACAACCCGGTCCCTGCCGTCTTCAGTGCGGACGTGCTGAACTTGCATGTGCTGGTTTTCCACATTGGGGTAGAGAGTTTGCAGCTGGCAGAGCTCAAGATAGTGAGTGGCAAAGAGTGTGAAGGCCTACAGCAGAAAGTTTCGTTAAAAATACTGCTGTAAGCATAACAGATCAAGTATGTTATTTCGTTATTGTCTCATACATACACTCTTGATAAAGTAAATACAGCACCTTAAGATTGATGAGGAATTCACAGACACTGTGGCAGATGCCAATGCCTTCCTCGGGACTGGTGCCTCGCCCCAGCTCATCAATAATGATCAGTGACTTGGCGCTTGCGTTGTGGATGATGTAAGAAACCTAGGAGTACACTTCAGCATTTAAATGAGGAAAAACTTGTTTTAACTGAGTGCTTGATCTATCTGTAGATATCTCTATATGAGGGATCTCGGAAAATAATCCATCCATATGAAAAATAAAGACATTTATCGAAGAATATACAACATCCAAGAAAAGCCAGAAGTTGCAGGCCACCAAATCTGGGCTGTAGGGGGGCTGAGTCAACTGGGTGAGTAGATGTTTACCCAAAAAACTGAGCTTGAGATGAGATACATAGGCAGGTACATTGTTGTGATGATGAAGCCACCAGTCACCAGTTGTCCAGTCGTTTTTGTCAGATTGCAGCTCTCATATTGTTCATATAACATGGATGCTTTCCGGACAATCCTTGTATTTGCTTGAATGTACATTTTTAGACTTTGATAATCAAAATGAGCTTTTTCTTTCGCATAGTCTAAAACTGACCTCTTTCATCTCAACCATAAATGTGGAGGAGTTGGTCTCAAAGTCATCATCTACTCCTATTCTGGTAAATATCTGATCTGCAATTCGAACAGAGGCGTACTCTGCTGGCAGAAAGGACCCTGGGAGAAAAAAGACCTTCTGAATAAGTTTATTTTAATGCCATGGGACTAGAAGAGACAGCACCCTAAACTTGCTTGTCATTACCTACATCCACTGGGGTTTGCAAGTGTGGTCAACTAAAGTGAGCAAGTCATAAAACACATTTTATTTCTTTATATAAAAGCAACTCTGTGTACCTATTTGAGCCATTATCTGGCATAGGGCCACCTCTTTGAGGTAGGTGGACTTGCCACTCATGTTAGGACCTGTTATGATCACGAAATTGCTTCCCTCAGAGATGTAGATGTCGTTGGAGATTGGTTGTTGCCCAGAAATCCGCTCCAAAATTGGGTGGCGACACTGCTTTATTGCCAATGTATCAGTGAATTCAGGACGCACTGTAAGAAACAAATCATTTGTTTATACTTAAAGGATTTGTTAAAGGAAACCTCAGGTATTAAGATTTGTATGGCTCAATATAATGCAAATAATGTCTCCTACTGAATACTATATAGTAGAAAACATGTGATTTTTAAAAAAAAACCCATCTTCTTATATTTTGGACTGTGGGGCTGCTATTATTTTGATGACATGAAAAAGTTGCACTAAATGAGTTCCCTGTTTGCTATTTTTACTGCAAGACAACAAAATAAAATACTGATATGATGCCATATTATGCGGCTTTTGCTTGTAATTTACGGTTGTAATTTCAAAAATGACCCACAGCTTGGTTCTCTCAACTTCAGCCCTGATGCCTCTGAGACTTGTAGTAGACCACAGCAACTAAACAGGCTTAAAAAATGGCAGAGACAAGAAATGCTAGAAGCCATCCTGGCAGGATGTAAAAATGCAGATGCTTTTCATGATTCTGCTTCCACTGAAGGTATTTCCCAGAGCCGATTTCACTCGATATCTGGGGGCATGTATACTCCTTGTGGAGAAAAACTAAGGTACGACATTTGGTTTAAACCTATGGTTATTTCCATCTTATCAGTATCTGGTTTTTAAACATTACCGTAATCTGAGACAGTGCAGGAGTGAGCCAAAGAAAGCAGCATGTCCAGCATTGACACAGCATCGGACAGTTTGTACAGGCAGTGGATGTGTTCACAGACCTCACTCAGTAACCTGGACACCACCCTGCAGTGTACGAAAATACCATCTGTATTAAAAATGCTGCATTTTTCCCGCATTCTTACATAAGTTACATAACTTTTTTTGACCCGCTATGTACTCACACATAAGACATGTGAAAAATGTCTTTCAAAGCCTCCTCACAGTGGTCATTCATTTTCATGAGGTCTACAGTGGTGAACCCATAGTTGTTCTTCTGTCTGGTCACCTATAGTGTTTAGAATCAAGCCACGGGCAAACACTTTTATTATAAATAACATCTGGCTTGCGTGAACATATATGATGCATTTAATATGTTACATTTAACACACTTAAATGTAGGCGTTCAGTAAAGATTTAAAAGGTAATTCGCTCACTTTGATGAACTCCTCTGGTAACCTCCCAGCAGGTAAGACCCCACCTTCCATCTTCATTTGAATAAAGAAGCCACGTGTGCTGCTGAAACTTGTCCGGAGGGGTAGGCTGTACTTCTCTCCAAGCTGAGCCACCAATCCTGATCGGCAACAGCACAACACATCAATAATGCTGATGTTCATGACAAAACATATAAACAGAATGGAATGTGGAAGGATCTGATTAGTAACTGGTGTCACTTTTTTTTCTGAAATTTCATGAACATTATAAAAGGATCTCAGCAAGAAAATGTAATAATAAAACTGTATTTAATTATTGTAATGGTCATCTGTTGAGGTCAGGGCAAATGAAGTGGTGATTCACAAACAAACCTTGTCACACTCTACTAAGTTAAGGAGCTTACCTGCTATGTCATCTACCACTTCTGTGTATGCTCGCCGTGCAATATCTAAGAATTCGCTGACGTTGGGCCGCACAGCATAGCACTTCTGTGTGCGCATGGTCAGGCTGCCTTTCATGTAGCTGGTGTCATCATTAATCAGTGATTTGATCTGATCTAGAATGCTGTTGAACCTGAACCAATCAGAAAACATTAAAGATGAAACAGTAGCAGCTGTTGTTGCTCTAGTAAGCCATTGCGGTTTATACACATTATCTGCTCTTAATGACAGGCTCATATTTCATGTTAAACAAAAATGGCCTAATATAGTTCACTACAATGTATTACCTGCTGTCATCAAGTGAGGTGTGATACGCTTTCAACAAGGCGGTTTTGGAATGTGACAACATCGCCTATTCGGGGAAAATATACCATTTACAATATTACATATGCAACAGCATTTTAAGACTTTGTGTCTTACAGTCGTATTTGACAGTATTTGAAATAGAAGTGCATAGGCAGGAGTTACCTTCAATGATGGGACGAGTTCCAGAGTATGTTTAAGCTGAATTACTTGAGTTATTTTTGCTTCAGCCACTGATATCTACAAGATTAAACCATAAAAAGGATGCTATTTACTCATTAGTGTGACTGCTATACTAAATCTAAATAAATTGGCTTAAAAAAATATTCTTTTTAAAACCTTGAATTTAAAGGAAAAATACATAAATGTGCACTTAAATTGGTAAACGTGCTTCTTATGCATACCGTCTCTTGCTTTGGCACCTGAACAAGAGCAGATAGTAGATCATCTATATCCAGGAAGTGTGCAATGGCTGTGAATTAAAGTGCAACATCAATAAAGTTCTGCCATGGTGTAAGTGCCACCCAAACATTTAGGCATCTGGTTAATGTTAATATATTATTATTGTGTGAGCGGTTCCATGTAGGTGTAATACAGGAGCTTATGAGCTTTTGAAATCAGCAACAAATTACTCAATAACAGGTAAGGTCTGTTTCATACTTTAACATACTTTTTCATAAGCTGTGCCTATTTTTTCATATTGACAGTTTACAGTAGTCGCTGTGAAGTTTGGTAACCGGTTTTTGTTGATTGTTTTGTTATTGTATTCAACTAAGTACTCACAAAAAACTGAAAACAAATTGCAATTATTTAGAGTTTGGGTGTTATTTAGAGTTTAACTGAATGCAATGTCGGATTATATTATATATATTAAGTCTGCAATAATATTATAATATCTCCTGATAAATTCTCCTGCAATTTTTAAAACAGTAACCTAGAAATAACTTTTTACTATGTAGAAGAACTGTTACCCAGTTACAACCTCAGCGTCAAAATCACAACTTTAGTAAACTGCTTACGCATGTGGTGCAGTACAGACCTAATAAACACATAATCACAAGCAAAGAGCCTCAAAAAAAGGGTGAAACTAGGAGAAAACATCCTGGAACAATATTCCCTAAAACTGACACATACGACCTATAATGTTGTTACCATTCGTCAGACCAAAGAAGAGCTCCTCATTTTGCAGCAGCTCCTGGAAACAGATCAAAGAGAAGATTATTTGATTAATGACAATACGACAGAATGAAAAAAGTCAGACAGATAACAGGTAATCACCTGTACGGTGTCCAGACGTGAGTTGATAGTGACCACATCCAGCAGGGGCTCAAGAATATTAGATCGCAAGCGTCGCTCCCCACCAGCAGTCTTAGTGTAGTTCAAGACCCCAAACAGAGAGTTTTTACTTCTGTATACAACAGCATATGCTTGTTGACATTCAGATACAAATAATTATGAGTATTATAATGGCACAGCTTTCTGTGCACCTCTATACATGTATGTCACTGCTAACACGCAATAGAAATCTGCTGCGTCCGAAATCGCATGCTGCTTCAGTAGGTACTACATTTAAAATTGAACATACTACTCAACCGTTAAAACAGTATGTTTTATATAGTATGAATGTGAGTAGTATGAATGGAATTCGGACGTACTACATCTGCCATATTGATGTTGTCACGTGTCACGCGTCGTCACAACAGCGCGACAATTTAAACTTCCAATAAGTCATCCGTTTA
>JAUCMT010000036.1:20271891-20292967 GCA_032357475.1 Enteromius thamalakanensis
GCATAATAATATTCATCCAAAGCATTTGCCCTCACAAATTGCGAAATTGTATTTTCTTTAATCATGCAAGATGACAATATGGTAATAATACAGTTACAAAAACAAGGTCCGAATTCATAGATAAGTAATCTACCACTCACTGTTTTACATATACATTTTACTTTCCCATTCTGCATAATAAATTTTTTATTATTAACGTGGTACTAACGTTACAAGTTATTTCCAAGAACAAATGACACTGCTATAGTTCATGTACAAAAACAAACAGATGTTATTATTATAATACCAACTAAAACAATTAAAACTACATCTATGCCATATATAGCTCGTTTTGTATGGATCTGCACAGAACTGTCAGACGTCTCATTCTCACGTGGAACACGTTCGTGCGGAATCTTCTCCACGCGGCCGGTGTTTAACACGGAGAGCTTTAAGCGCGACTCACTTCCGTTTCCAGTAATTTCTACGAGCAGCAAAACCAGAGGCAGCAGTCGAGAGGGTTCCAGAAGCGAGAGTTCACGCGTGGCGGACACATTTCTGTCACAGGGCAAAGCTTCATTCATTTAAAGCAGAATATCTGTATTAAATCATCATGGCGAAGTGGGGAGAAGGAGACCCTCGCTGGATCGTGGAGGAGAGAGCGGATGCTACAAATGTCAACAACTGGCACTGGTAAGAGTGACCGGCACAACCACTCACTCACTCAAGCCATCTTGATGCTAAAATGCTAAAGCAACCACTCCTCTGACCCCAGCTGTCCTTTTTAAATCTGTTGTCTCTTGAGGACGCGACCGAAGAAAATACAAAAAGGACAACGGCACAACTCTCTGCGACCGAGAAAGCTCTAGTTGTTTCTGTGGCTATTTTATATATAAAGTGAAACGGTGGTGTCCGGCTAACGTTAGTGGTCCGTTAGCGTCGTCGCAAGTTTACTCATGCCATGCTTTCACGCGACTGCTTTCTTGTCGAGATATTTATGAGCTGACGAAAATAATGTTTGTGTTCGTTTATTGCTTGGTTTGTCAGCTGTCGTTGTCAGATAAATGTCCATAGTTTTAGCTGTTCGTTGTGTGCCAGCTTCAGCAGCGGAAAGCACCTTGGACATTACTAAGGAAGAGATTTCTAATGGCCATGATACGTGTTTGGCAGCATCTCCATTCATTCGTGTCAGCATACTTTAAAATCTAATATAAAATATTCAAAAGATGATACCGCAAGACAGTCACGTAAATCTATGGTTTGTCAAGAACTGTTCTCAGGGTTGAGTAATGGAAAACCTGGAAATAAAGGTGATAAATAAACATTTTTGGTTACTCAACTTCATGTTCAAGGTATTGCTACTTTAGTTTCCTGTTTGAACTGCATTCAGATATGTTTTTTTAGCACAGTAAATGTCAATGTTGCTAGGGAAATTACCCACAAACTGCTGGGCCAGAAGAAAAATCCTTAGTGTTGAATATGCCCTGTTTTATTAGGACCGAGAGGGATGCCACAAACTGGTCATCAGAGAAGCTGAAGGACCTGCTCATGGGGTTGCAGGTGGAGAGTGAAGAGGGCAAGTGTGAGATCACAGAGGTCAGCAAGATGGAGGGAGAAGCATCCATCAATAACCGCAAAGGGAAGCTTATATTCTTCTATGAGTGGAATCTGAAGGCCTCTTGGAGAGGTGAGGAGAGCGATTTGGAACAGAGAATGAATATGGCCTATTAAATGTTTAACTGTACGAGTCATTTGGTGACTCTTTAGCTGATTTGGGATGTGTGTTTGTACAGGGACATCAAAATCAGGCATCAAATACAAGGGGAATATTGAAGTTCCAAACCTTTCGGATGAAAATGACATGGACGACCTTGATGTAAGTGACACAGCTTATTTACATACTGTGCCTTCACCAGAACAAGACCTCACGGTGCGTTAAAAGGATTTAAAATAACAAGTAATCAAGATGATTTCTATTTTAATTAATACTGTTACTGTTACTGAATATTGAAATATTATTTCCACAGTATTGGAAACCTGGATATATGAGGAAGCCTCATTTTAAAAGTATGAATTCTAGACCTAGATAATTCATGTATTATTAACATCTTAAAATGTAATGAGTATTTTTATAATAAATAAACATGTTTCTAGTTATGCCAAGCTCTGAAATGTTTTATCAGGTAGACATTAATGCATCATATGTAAATCATATAGAACTGGAAAGTTATGAGGCCTTCATAAAAAAAAAATATGTATATTGGCCTCAAGCCAAAAGGGTTAAGAACCACCTATTTAAATGCAGACGTAGTTTGATGAATTTAATAGTTATGCTGGGTAAGTGATGATACTGACAATTGTTTGGGGTCATCACAGATCAGTGTGAGTCTTTGCAAAGATGAGCCTGACACGGAGTTGCTGTCTCTGATGAGGAGCGACGGAGTCCAAAAAATCCGCACGGCGCTGGCCAGTTACGTGGACTTCCTCAAAACAGGTTAGTCTGACTGAAACGCCTAAACCGGCGCCGTGCATGAGTGCTGCTACTGCATTGTCTGTTGGATGTGGATTGTTATAATCCTGTTATTTTCTGTTGTAGAGTTCACACAGGGCATGATCCTACCAACAGCCAATGGCATGTCGAAACAGCAGACCGCGCAAGCAACAACCAAGTCAAACAAAACTCAGGTGAGCCAGAAACCCACTGTTACCCATTGGCCCCAATGATATGTGAGTATGCGATTGAAGACATACGCTAAATGAAAAGGTGTCCTTTTCCTGGGCTGTAGTTCACTGACAAGACATGCAAAAAAACATCCATTTTATGAAATCATACTGTGATAATACAGTTGTTGGCGTAGCTTCTCAATGAACTATGGCTCTGTGTAGTGAATTCTGCTCCTGTAAGCACGTGAAACACACTTTATAACATCAGTTGAGTGTTTGAAATAAATCCTTCTGTGAGAAGATGTGGCTTCTTACATAGAATAAGGCACGCAACGTATTTCTTAGTATTTTAAGCAGTGCATTATTCTGTACTATATTATAAAGAAAATTAGAAGCACAACTCAGATAAATCATATATTGTCACATAGTGTTTATTAGTCACGTTGAATCAAAAAAAGCATGTTTTTTGGGGGGGTGTTTGGTGCAAGAACATGGATGTATTGAAATTGTAATATTATCGATTTATCGCCCGGCCCTAGTTCTTTCCATTTAAAATTAGAGGTTGCCACTGCATTTTAATGATCATCCTAATAACGATGCAGCTTTTAATCCAAATTAGACTGCATATTTTCAAAATGTAAAGCTAAAACAGAATGATCCGACTAAAATAAACTACCTTAAACTGAACGAGACTGCAGACGAGCTGAATGAGACCCAAATTCACTTTCTGCCAGCAGGTGGCACATACAATGACTGTGTTTCCTGGGTAACTGCTGTAAACAAAACAGAGCCGGGCTCATGAATGCTTCTTTTAAGAAGATCGATGACAAGAAAATACCATCTTTTCTAAAGACGGTCTGTTCCCCTCAGAGATAAACAGTCTCAGATCTGAATCTATTTTCATCTGGTTCCAGGTTATCGTTACATCCCTAAAATATATTTCTAACCAATTGATTGACATTAGTGGATGTCATTTTCAGTGAGTCTATGAAGTAAGCTCTAATTTGAACTTCATTACTATCATTACCAGTGCTGTCTGTAATTCAAAGCATTTGCTTTGATGTGGTATATTTTTATAAAGCGCAATGTGAAAATGTATTTTTAGGACATTTATACATCCGTAAGTGTCCAGATATGTTTTAAAGCCACGGCTTATGGACAAATCATAATGTATTGAAAACAATCATTTAAATATGCTGAAAATGTTTGCTGCTCAAGTATTTATTATTGAGCTAATACATTAAACAAATGTAATTGATCAAATTCATAGTATTGTTTTATCCTTTAAGCCTACAATCATTTGTTTTGAGCAGCTGGGTTAGAATTTTTGGGAAAACTGGTCACCTCAATATACGCTTTGAAAATGTTTTAAGTCAAGCTGCTTCCATGTGGCGATTAAATTAACTATTAACCATTGTAATTCACCGATGCATCTGAACGTATGAGCGAATCTGCCAGTAACATGCAGCATCAGTATAAACTTCCAGTTTATGTGTGTTTTCAGATTGGCTCATCTAGCGCTGCGACTCCTTCTCCCAACACAGGGGTAAAAATCCCCACCTGCAAGTTCTCAATAAAAGACACCTTCCTCACCTCACCAGAAGAGCTTTACAGGGTCTTCCTCAATCAGGATGTGAGTCTTCCTCCACCGTCACGGCTGACAGCCACTAGCTATATTTCCATCCACCTATTTTTATGCACATTTTGGAATATCATATAAAAAACAAAATGAATGAGCTTATCTGGTAAGAAAACGTGCTCATAAACTATGATGCAAACACTAACCAAGTAAATTCTTTAATGCGCATGAAAAAAGACGTGAGTTTGCGATGGGATGGCATAAAACAGGACGAACCTATCTCTTTTTACAGCATCTGAAATGTTTATTTTGTCATTCTGAAATGCTTTAGCAAAGTCTCATCAAAGTGCTTCATTATAGATAACTCGTGTGTGTTTCGTCTACACACTATGAAACTCACCTTTTCCTGTACTGCAGCAGATGTAATCTTCATGATATTTAGCCGATATTAATCAGGAAGTGATGATTTTGTTTGGATCAACACACTGGATGGAAACATTGCTTTTGTTTAGTTTGTAACTTTGGATGGAAACATAGCTACGGATTCCCTAAGCTCTTATTATTTAATGAGCAGATCATTTCTCATTAGTGATTGCATTTATTTGAGTGGAGTGACAAATTGTGTGTTACAGATGGTGCAGGCTTTCACACGCAGCAGTGCTGTGGTCGAGGCTGAAAAGGGTGGAAAGTTTCGTCTGTTGAACGGAAACGTGAACGGAGAGTTCCAGGATCTGGTGAGATTTTGGATTCAAATCGCATAAAGCATGATCACTGTCCTTTAAATCACCAGCTCAGTTAAAAATACATTGAGCGATGACTGAATTATAAATAGATTTCTGAAATCATGTGCTGTGGGTTCGACAGGTTCCTGAGCAGAAGATAGTCATGAAGTGGAGGTTCAACTCATGGCCTTGTGGTAAGAGACATTTGCTTACCCTGCCTGCAGACAATTGAGTGACCACATTGCATCAGATGAATTAGTTTATTAGTTAGTGTGTGTTATATGTACATTGTTGGATGCTAAGAGCCATACAAAAACTGAGCTATCAGTGTGAAACCTTAAAAAAAAGTATTTAGCAATTATGCTTTAAATTGCCAATTAATTAATTTTGCAGCACATTTAATAGATTAGTAGTAAGAAATGTAAGGAAATGAGCATCAAATCAGCATATTAGAAGGGACCATGTGACACTGAATACTGGAGTAATGACTAGTCAAATAAAATCAGTTTTGCCATTATAGGTATTAAATACATTTATAAATATATTAATTTATATGTGGTCTGAGTCTGAAATGACAAATATATTACTGAATGTTTTAATGAAACAAATGCAGCCTAAAAGCTGTTTCTCATTTTAAAAAAACTAGACAAACTGTGTTTTTACACCTACACTAGGTGGCGCTGACCAATGCATTTCTCCTCAGATATTTATCATCTATATATATTTAACACCATCTGCTGCTCTAACTAAATTATTAAAAAATTGAGGAAGACTACACCAGAAATAAAAACGCTAAATCTAATGCTTACCAAAATACATCTTAAAATATAATTCTAGGTAGCATCAAGCTACACTTTAAACGTACAATTCATGTGATTATTAATGTCTTTGGTTAAATCTCATAATTGAGTTCTTGTAGTAACTTTTGATTGAGATCTAAAGCGGATTTGTAATCTTTGTATGTCTTGTAATTGATAGAATGCTGCACCTGCTCATCATTTGTCATAAACATCCTTTATTGTTCTGAAAATACCTTGAGCTGCATTAAAACCCAAACAGAAAAAATAAATCGTCATAATCATGTCTTTGCTTTCATATGAAATTTTATTTAATTGAATTTCAAATCTGATTGGATGGACATTTTATCACAGAGTGACTGGGAAAAATAGTCCTTGATTTTTCATGCCTCAAATGATTATATTAATAGCCTCATTAGGGATCTATTGGTTTCATTTAAAAGCAGCATAGCACCGCCAAAGTTTCATGTTCGGTGTGAAAAAGCTTCAAGTGAGAGCATTAGCTCGGTTCTTTTAAAAAATGTAACAAAAAAACCCCTCTAAAGCACCAGAAAAATGCTGGTATAGTTATATATGGCAGAATAAAAATAATTATGTATGTGGTCTGAAATCACAAAAAATATTGTATTCACCAGCTCTGTCTGGCAGCTGACTTGTCTCAGATCACTGTTTAACATCACCGTCTGTCCTTTCCTTTTTATTTCAGAGCACTATGCAATGGTGACATTGACTTTCATAGACAAGGGTAACGAGACGGAGTTAAAGATCGAGTGTCGGGCGGTTCCTGAGAGCGAAGAGGAGCGAACACGAGATGGCTGGCAGAGGTACTACTGCCACGCCATTAAACAGACATTTGGCTACGGCGCACGCCTCTGCTGAGCCCAGGATGTAGCGGCCTCCGTTCCCGCCTCTTTTTATTGTTTTTATTTTTGTTCATTTTGCTCCACCTACAAAAGAGAGGATCAGAAAGTGACTCTACTGAACAGCAGGTCGATTATCATGTTCCTTTATTTGGATGATTTTGATGTTTACAGTAAATGAAAAAGATGGAAATGTAAGAAATGAGTGCTAAAGAGGAGACTTCTGAAATATCTGTGTATGTGTGTAATATAGTGTACTTATTTTAGCATGGTAACTCTCTGACGGCACTCCTGTCCTGTTCTGTGAAAGGGTCACAGGGTCGAACGGTGCCTTTTATGCACTGGGTGGTTTTTGATACGTTAAGAGGCTTTCTTTTGGATCTTCTTGAAGATGGTTTGGAGAGAGAACAATAAAGAGATTTCGGACCACTTAATTAATGTTTCTTTCTGATGAAAATTGTTATTCATGTTCATTTTTGTCCTCTCATCTAATAGTATTATGAACATGTGATTTTTACTCAGTCATTTATATTCACCAAAACCGATGCAAGCCACAGAAAGCCTGCTTCTTTTGTCTCAAACTGACTGAATTAAAAAGAAAATGATGTAGAACGCACAACTGGCTATTTTTAGACTTTTCTATTTGCTTTATATTACTGCAAGTACTGTATTTCAGCCTTCACGGGCTTCGCCTGGTTTTAGCTGCTGAAATGTTTCAAAAAAGGGAACCACCGACCAATTTAAAGTCACTCAGAAGAAATTGTTGTGCCCCAAATTATGATTCAGAAAAAGGTTTGAATTTTATTTATATTTTGTGTATATTCTGCATCACACTTTCTGAGCATCATTTACTTAAAATAAATTTCCTTTGAAACATCATCCTCAGATATTTTATTCAGCCATTATTTTGCATTGCTCTATAATAGATTCTTGGTTATTTTAAACATGTTTACTACATCTTGTCATATATCACAGTAGTTAGGTTAGTTACAATATCGTATAATATTGACATCTTAAAATATACCTTATAGAATATTTACTATAAAATACAACATGCCGCTTACAGAACCGTGTAACCTACTGTGGATAATACTAACAAAACGGTGACCTGCCTTTAGTGATGACAGGTCGAAAAAAAATATATTTACCTTTATCCATAAATAAATAATCAAATGTGTCTCAGTTTAGAAAATCATGTGTACACTGTAAACATTAGACCGTCAAACTACAGTTTTAATTATGAATCCAACTGAAAGAAAAATAGTGCAGCTGCTCAAAATCTCTTATTATATAATAAACAAAATATTTTCCCTGTCGGAATTTAAAACTCCCTGGAAAACTTGAAAACAAACATCTTGTACTTAATTTCATGGTCACTATAATACCACAACAGAGCAAGTTCACAAATTAAAAATTAAATATGTCAGATGCTAAGAATAACTAGAACACCCCCTTTCCCAAAAGATGCTGGGTCTTCATAAATAACACTGCAGTTTTCAGCGAGAGATCTTGTCAGACTTAAATAAGAATAAAAGGGAACATTACAATTTGCAGATCAGTGGATTGACATATGATATGTTTGTTTTTACACATTAATCTCACCTTTTTCTGAAGCCTGGTCAAGGTGAGTGAGTTTCCAAGCAGATAAACAGCTCAGACTCCTGAAAAATAAATGTACATGAAGAACATTGATTCAAATACAAATATCCCTGTCAGTATAAATAACTCACACTGGATGAATCACTGTTGATGACCGGATCATTGGTTGCATTCTGGGGTGGCTCCTCCCTCTCTGGTGACCTGGCTTTAATAGACACACTTTGCCACCGTTTCCTAAAGGAAGATCAGTGGATCACAATAGTGGCTTGTATTATCAACACAGGCCCCTGTGAATTTGACAGATTATACTGTACCTGTGTGACTGCCATTTGCCCTTAGTTTTGCACTCTGATGTTGACGCAGTGGAGGCCTGATCTGCCAAATCCTTCAGGAAGTCAAACAACTTCTCTGAATGAATGCACTGTTTCCTACAAAGATCGTGTATAATGATGTATAATAAAAGAACAGGAGTAGATGGAAATGCACAGGAATAGTTGTGGTATTTAGGCCTGTTTTGAAGCTCACATGTGATTAATGGACATCACTCTGCTGTTCCTGGACTGGGTTATTTTACAGGTCGTGGTGAGAAGAGATCTGAGGAACATTTCTAAAGCCTTAGCTAAATCTGCAGTTATGGAACACAGCAGCAATATGAATAAATATGAATAATAAACAATATGATAGAGAGAGAGAGAGATTTAAATAAATAAATATTTTATCATTAAAAAAACATTAATTCAGATACTTACATAAATTACATCTTATTTGATACGTTGATATTTGACTTGAAAAGTCTGAACTAATGTTAAAATTAGCTGTGTGACGGGTTTTTAGTATTCTGTTTTACTGATTTGAGCCAATCACAGCGTTCAAAAAATGTGAACTTAGGAGTCGTTAGAACAAAAGAATCGAAGAATCGAGGAAGTGACTCTTTCGGAGTCGACTCTCCAGTCCACTCTTCTATTTAAGTATAATGATTATAATAGTAAAAAAATAAGTGGGCTTAAACGGTCTTTTTTTCTTCCTCTTCCTTTTCTTTTACTAAAACCAGGAAATAATTTTCACAAGGCAAATATCAATGACTCTCCACCATCATTCAGTATCGGGTGTTTTGAAAGGATACATATGATGACTGGTACCGCTGTAGCGATTCGTCCCACCTCTGTATCCTTTTGCATTATTTTCTTGATGCGTCCCTGGCCATGAGACGAAGAGGAGGATGAGTTGTGAGAGGTTCAGAGGCGCTCATTTGAGCAGCAAAGCGGGAGGCTCATAAAACTACAAAAATGAAGAAATACTCACAGGCGGGAAGCGAACATTATATTTTCTCTTCTGTCCGGGCATTTTGAACTCTTAAATAAGCGTATTTGGCTTACATTTTGAACCATTTTACACTTCGGAGTGAGGTGCGCCATTTGTTTACCTTTCACAGGAAGTATTGAATGAGAAATGAATGGAGAGAAAGAACAAGGGGGTCGAGCTCCTCGAAGGTAACGCCCCTGTCACGTGCGCCGTGAGATTGTAAACATTCCTCTAACTTTTTTTTTATATATTATTCCACGTGTTCATCTTATTACTGAATTACAGAATATCCTGCTGCAGTGATCCGAAGGTGTGCAGAGCAATTTATATTTAGTGTATCAAGTTAAACTAAATATACAGGAAGAAATGTTTGGTACAATATGAAAAACGTTATTTCTGTTAACGTTAATTTTATTTAAGGTAACTATGAGACCGAGACCTACTGGTTAAGATTAAATGCAAAAATATAACATTTTATGTAAATTCTAAATAATACATTTAAATTAAATTAAATAATACATCTTTGTAGCTCAGTGTATTGTGCTGTACATCCAATGCACGACACATGAGGGCAGTCAAATAACATTAGAAATTCGTTATGTTTTTTCCTCTCTGTCAGTGGACTGCTTACATTCCTAAACATTGAAAAATTAAGAAAGTTATATGGCAAAATTTGGGAGGTTCCCGGAACATTAGACATAATAGTTTCTCATTTTTCCCACTTAACTATGTCAGCTTATTTTTAACCATTCACATGACAACAGCAGTCATGCCTGATGACATCAGCCGCCCCGAGTATACACTTAGTCATCTGATGCAGAATTAACCACTAACAGCACTTTTGGATACTTTTAGCAACATTGTACAAATGATTATACCCAGTTGATTGCAGGTCAAATTAGAAATGACAGAAAAATATATCAGGCCTACTTTTGAATAAAATACTTAGAAATCTAAAGGGTGAATACGATTAGAGTACAATTAATTACTATTTATTCAGGTACCTATATTGGAAATGTGTGCAATCTCCAAAAAAGTAAGATTTTTTTTATCTAGCCTATATAAATAAATTAATATGCAGCGTTTATTTATTTAGCTTTTACGTTATGTTTAAAATTCTTGGTGTGTGACATGTTTGGCAACTGCAAGGTCGATAAAATAATTCAGGTGTATTTTACTATAAAGTTACCGTTTCCTATAAAAAACAATCAATCATTTATAGTCATTTATAATATATAAACTGTAATTGTAAAATGTGTTCGTGGAGTTAAAGTTCAGAATGTAAGCGCAGATGAGGGACTAGTTTTCTTGTAGTATGTAGCAGTGGTGCACTGAGAAAGAACTGAAGTCTGGCGGACGGACAAGCCTGCCCGCTGCGGTCTCATAGTCCTGTGTGCTTTAACTGTGGCGGATGAATACCACGTGTGAGAGAGTGAGAGAGAGAGAGAGAGAGAGAGAGAGCCATAATGACTGTTACTACTCCCAGTGTAAATCAGTTTTTCGGCGCACAGAGACATCAGCGTTCACCAGAGGACTTATGCAGGGAATTTAACACCCTGTACTCAAACTCACAAGAATTTCCTTTACTCACCATATTTTAATAATGTGTCAACACCCCAGCCCGCAGTAAGAGGAAGTTTGCTCGTAGTCCGTTGGACATTTCTCGCACTTTTTTGCGAGACTATGGCGGTGGAGCTGGTGGGGAAGCGCTGCCTGTGCGTGAGCGGCGGAGAGCGGCTGGAGCTCGCGGGAATCTCGCGCTGGAGCTGGAGAGCCGGAGTCATCCGCGCCTGCGACTCGCCTGCGCAAACGGTAAAACTTAACGTTACCCCACGACCCTTATTTACGACAACATACGCTTGATTTTGAGCCTTTTTCAGTTAATGTCACTTCTACGGATTAAAAGTCAGAAAGAAGTTTGGCGGAACTGCTGATATGACAGCGAGAGTAACGTTAGATTGTTTTGAAAGCTGGAGACGTTAGGGTTTGTTTCGGTCAGTTTAGTCAACGGACATTCAAGCGGCTTTTACTAGGGGTCGAAGGCTGGGCGTGTTACTATGATAGAGAGAGAAAAAAGCAACTGTTTGTGTGTGTGTGGTCATAGCTCAGCCGGGCTTCACTCAGACTAATCAGCTGTTGTGAGACAGTTTACTGCACTGCCGCTGTAGTGCCTAATGACTCCATCCCTCCACCACAGCGCTAAGACCCCGTCTTATTTGATAAACACATCCTTTTTTCTTTGTATACTGATATTTACTTCAAACAGATCTTGGAAAGGAACGGATACACTTTGCACTACAGCGTTAATGTGTTTACATATGTGAGAAATAACTAATGAATAACTAGTATGTAATTGCACATTACCTATTAGTAAAACAACACCGAGCTGACTAAATAATGTCACACAAGCTGTTTTTCTGCAAAATCTGAAATATCTGCATAGTTGAGTTTCAATAATCGATTGTGTTTTCCTGTTTATCACTATGAAGCTGCTGAGGCATCTGTAATCTGTATTGAACAAACTGCTGTAGAAATAGTTAACTAATACGCAATATAACACCTTTTAATATGGGTTACTAGCATTTTTTAGCTGTTCCGATGCGTATGCATATTCAGGATTCCCATGATCAAGGAAAATAAAAATAAAAACAGGATTTAGAAATGGTATTTTTTATTGTAATGTGTTGTTACAGTATAACTATACATTTAAGGACTGAGTAATATAGCAATTTTTAAGGTTAGGAGGATTAGGGGTTGGTTTAGGGTTAACAGCATGTATTTATAAATAACTTACTGTTATTTCTGCAAGGTGTGGCAAGGACAAGGTAAAATATTGTTACTTATAGACCCTTGTTATATGAAGTGTCTAAGTGTATTAACATTTATTATTAATTTAATGTAATGCACTTATTGTGTACATATATTGCAATTTATATTTAAAAACATCTGCATGCATGCAATTAATTTTTGTAGTTACTTATACGCATATATATATACTGTATATGCATGCATAAAAAGGCTTGAAAAGTTAAGAGCTAATGTACATTTTCTCAAAGATTTTTAATTCTTATTGAACTCTATAAAATGCTTTTAAAAATCCATCAAGCCATCACAAACGACTGGAAAAGCCATGGATATTCATTAGCGAAAAGCGCTGGGAACCCTGCGAGTTACTAAATGTACTAAATGCATGTTGACTTAAGTGTAGCCTTTACAGTTCATTCGTTTGAATCTTTCCAGGCACCCTGTGCACCGCAGCAGACATATTTGCATTTTTACAACTGTGAAGTTAATTATGAGGGTCAAAGGTGCACTTTCCTCTTACGCCAGTTCTGAGCAAAAGAGCAGATCACCCTCTGAGGATCGCACTGCGTAACTGATTGAACCAGTTGTGGCAGCTTGTTTCATTGACATTTAATGTGTAAATCAAATATACAGTATGTATTCCACTAGGGTGCAGAAAATAGAGCATTTGCGTTGTTTCAATGTAGAAACTTTGCTCTGTTATCTGGCAAGTGCCCTGTGTTTTATTCATTCTCTCTAACAGTTTGTGTGCATAGTTTAGTCGTGCTGTCATATGCTTCCGTCTGTCTACGTGTGTAAAAGTTAGGGAAAGAAAGCATTCATAGTTGTTTCTCGGATCATTTGCGGTTTGATTGTTTGGCAAAGGCTTGCATTCATGTGCGTGCATATCTGTCATTCATTTTCCCAGTACAGGATTGCTTGTATATATCTGTAGGGTGTGTGTGTGTGCTCTTTGTGGTTGTAAACTCGCACCAACAGGATTGTTTTACTGTATGAGAGTTTGTTTGCCCTCTGTGAGGTCAATTATTTTAGATAAAACTCTAATCTTATTATGTAGTACTGTATTTAGATCTGCAGGTTGTAGTTTTATTTTTAAAGCTGGAGAACACAGCTCGGTTTGTTTACCAGAACAGCGGTTGGTTTCATGAGATTGTAAATGTTAGCGTGTATTTGTCTTTGAGGACTCGCGTCTTTTACACCAGTCGCTAGACGATGTCCCCGTGGCAACAGCGGCTTAGCCGTGTGACTGACAGCTTTCCCTGGGTTACAACCTCCTGCCGTGTTACACACACACACACAGATCCTAATGCTTCTCATCTCCTTCACAACCTGTTGTTTTACTGTGCTGTATTCTCAGGGGTCTACCGCAAACGCTGGTGGGCTTGAATGTCCAAATATCTGCAGTGTGTCCGGATTGACAGCTTGAGATATGCACCGTTTTTTTAGTTTTAAAACTACACAAATGTCATGGAATGTAGAAAAGTGGTATTTACTATAAAACAGCTAATGGGTGAATATGGCAGACCAGCAAATATATGACCGGGAATTTAACTTAACCGATTTAATTGAGCTATTTTGTTCTCAGGTTTTATTGAATGTCTTTTCATTTGTTTTTTAAAGACGTCTTATCGGTTTGGGAGGGGAAATTCTTGATGACGCAATTTAAAAAGTTTGTGAAATGCATGACACATGTTTTAATTAAAAACGTATGACCCTTGGTGATCTGACCCTAAAACGATTTCGCATGAACTGATGTCTATTTTTAGAAATAAAGTAAGAAAGTCCACCCTGCACCTAAACATAACTATCACTGGGGCGTAAGCAGATATTAAGAAATTAGGTAATATCAAGTTCAAATGTATTAGCCACCAATTCACCAAAATGTAAAATAGCTGCAAATGAACATGACAAGTGTGTTTAGCTCAAGTTAGTCATGTTAAATTCTATTTTTCTCTATGAAATTCAGATATGATTGTGCTTAATACTGAACACCTTTAGCCATGCTGCAATCCATATTAGATTCGATGGAGGTTTATTTGTCCAGACAGTGTTTCTGTTTGGATTGCACAAGTGTGCCATGATATTGCAGACATTTATTAATTTCAGCTGCGCATGTGTTTTATCGACTCGCTCTGATATCGCATTAATTCCGTTCAGCACTGCATTAACTAAAGCCAGATGTCTCTGCTTGGCCTCGTCTCTGTCTTGTCTTTTTCTGTGGTTGTGTGTGTTTGTGCTCTGCTCTATTTAAGCACTCCTCTTCCCCTCCCCGTCCCTGCATGTGCTAGCACTGAGGGCCGTATTCCTGCTCTCCACACGTGTGTTTGTCGGGCTACAGACACACACACACACACAGACACAGATATATGGTTCTGCAGTGTCAGAGACAAGGGTTGAATTTCATCAGCTCATGTAGAGAGAAGCAAAACATTTTTTAACTCTCTCTCTCTCTCTCTCTCTCTCTCTCTCTCTCTCTCTCTTTTTTTCTAATACCTTGTTAATATGAGTTGTAAATTCTTGTTTATATATTTACGTGACCCTCTCAGTCAGTCAGTCTGCAAAATGCGTGTGTTGGTGTCCTTTATATACGGCTTTCTTTTCGTTTGACCCTTGACCTTTGGCAGATGGTTTGAAGCTTTGCCAGGGAAGCAATGTGTGACTCTGCGGACCAGACAGATTTTGCATGAGAGTGTGTGTGCTCTAGCTTATCTCCTGAAATACGTAAGAAGTCCAGCTCAGGCTGTGTGATTGCAGATTTAAGCCTTACTGAGACACACACACACACAATACAGAGCTGTTTTAACTCGTTTCTCTTTCTGATGATGCATTGATGTGTCTGTTTGTGTGCGTTTGAGAAAGCGAGACTCCTTTTACTCCTGCAGAACTCTGTGAAATCCTCTCTGTCTTTTGATTTAACAGCCCTGGGGAGTTCGGCGGCTGGGTGTGTGGTTGTTTCGGATGTTTGTGTAATCGTGCATGTCTCTTTGGCTCTCACTATCTGTGTGAATGTTTGCGTGTCTTTATATGTGTGTAGGAGAGAGTGTGAAGGTGACGAAGAGTGAGTGTGTGTGTGTGTGTGTGTGTTTGGCAGACAGAGGAGAGTGAGTTTGTTTAAACTGCAGAATATCATGCATGACAGAATCACAGTCATGGGACTGGAGAGCTGGCCAACAGCCGCACAAGGTGTCCAACTCTCACTCTCCCTGTGAAAAAACGGATGCCTGCCGCTGCTTTGCTAGTATAATATGAGGCAGTTAAAGGACGTGGTGTCCTCTCTTGTCTTTCTCCTCGTGTCATGCACATTAACTGTAGCTTATCGTGTCATTATGATGTTTGCTGGCATTAAATCACAGCAGTGTGTCTGGGACAATCCTTCATGACACACACACACTCACATGCACAATGCAGTCCTTCACCACACCTAACCACACACACACTCTTGCCCTCACATTCCCTTTCATTGACAGATTCTGTCTCTGTCAGGTTCGGATTGTAATGCATGTCTTTTTGCTATTTAATAACACTGCGTTATGAAAACATAGAAACATTTTTGTGCAACAAAGGAGCATTATCTTAAACCAAAAAGACTTATAAATGCTGTTTTAGTATCGCAGTCTCCACAAAAATATTAAGCTGCACACCTTTTTTATCGTTGATAATAATAAGAAATGTTTCTTGAGCAGCAGATCATCACATTAGAATGATTTCTGGAGGATCGTGTGACACAGACTGAAGTAATTATGCTGAAAATTCAGCTTTGCCATCACAGAAATAAATTATGTTTTAAAATATATATGATATATATATATGTTTTATATATGTTTATATATGTTTTAAAATATATATGACCCTGGACAACAAAACCAGTATAAATTAATCTGAAAGCTGAATAAATAAGCTTCCCATTGATGTATGATTTTTGAGGGTAGAGAAAAATCTAAATCACCGTTAAAGTTGTCCAAATTAGATCTTATCAATGCATTTTCCTAATCAAAAAGGAAGTTTTAATATATTTTCGGTAGGAAATTGACTAAATACCTTCATGGAACACGATCTTTACTTACTTTCCTAAGGATTTTTGGTCAAAAAAGAAAAAGCGATAATTTTGACCTATACTATGTATTTTTGGCTATTGCTACAAATATACCCCAGCGACTTAAATTATGTATTGTAATAATATTTCATTATAATACTCCATTTTTGATCGAATAAATGCAGCCTTGGTGAGCAGAAGAAGAGTTTTCCATTGTTAAACATTAAAAATAAAACTTACTACTATATCTTATCACATTAAATTCAGAATCCAAACACAGAACTTGAGCAAAATGTAAGGACTGCACTAGTCCATCATAGATGAAATCCATCCATTGCATTTCCTGCAATGTATTTTATTTAGAAATACACTGTATTATAAGATTATGATGATTTGCTCTCCAACACTGTGTTAATGGCTTTTCGAATTCATATAAATAATATCAAAACAATGTGTCTATATTTTTAATGATTGTAAAATGACTTTTAAATGTGTTAATTATTAATGACAGGTGAATGCTTCAGTAATTAACTAAGAAATGCTTGTCACGCGTTGTGTTTCATGTAGCTCTCCGCTTTATAAACATGTACACTCACATTTTCACTGTCTTCATCTGTCTCTTTTCTTCTCTCTTGTTCTCTGTCTGTCTTTCTTTTTCACTCTCTCACCCGCCCACCTTTCCTCTCTCTCCCTGCGCTCAGTAAATTATTGATCAGTGAGGCGCCTCTGTGGATCACAGTTTGTGAATGTGTGTGTGTGTTTGCACTCAGCACTAAAGACAGTATGTACAACAGACACGGACATGCTCACACAAAGTCACATGATAGTCTCATGCTACTATGTTGGCAGCATGCTTTTATTCCCCTGACTCTCTCTCTCTCTTTCTTGCCTTTCACACACCCAGTGTCGGTTTCATCAGGAACACAACCAGACCCTTCTCATTCACTCCTCACTTGTGTTTCAGAAACGAACAGATTATTACAGTTAGCAGAATATATTGACACGTACATCTCATGAAAAACCACCAGTAAAAAAAGAGCGTGTGGTTTGTCAGACAGGAAGGCAGTGTCAGGTTGTGTGTGTATAAATGCTGATGCTATAAGCACATTTCTGCCGGAGCGTTGGACTTGGTCCAGGCTGAAATCTGATGCTGGTGAATGTATCCCTCCCACAAGCCTCGGGGAAGTGTTTACTGAGAGAGAGAGTGTGTGTAAATGTTTCTCTCCTGCAGTCTGTCAATAAGAGATACTGCAGGAGTGTGAGTATGCAATGCTTGAGTTGATTTGCAGGTGCGCCTGTGAGTTTGTCTGCATGTGTGTGTGTGTGTGTGTGTGCAGCCATGTGACTGCGTGTGTGAAACGCTTCTCTGACCTGTTACAGCTTGTCTACGCTTCATGGCTGAACAGCTCTGTGCACACACACACACACATATCAAACGTGTGTGTGAGAATAGCAGGAAAAAGCCTCTTGTTAGTTGTAAATACTGCCTGAGACACACACACACCCAAAGACGCCACACATACATCATCGTAATTACACACACGCGGAAGAAAAACCAGCCGCTGTAAAAAATGACAACCTGACGTGATGGTAGACTCACTTCACGTTTGCAGGACAAATGAAGCTCTGTGTGAATGTGGTTTCAAAAGGCAGTAGGACTGGTTCCTATGACTAATGATCTCCTCTAAATGAATAATTGCTGTTTTCCTTTCCCGCTCCCCCCTTCTTACACACACTCTTGGTCAGGCACACACATCTTGCAGATAATGGCAGGAGAGCACGTAAATCACCTCGGTGTCCGACACGCATCCTTACACCGGGAGAGAGTTTGAGTGTGTCTTTGTGTGAATGAGACAGTGAGAGGATGAAGGGGAAAGGTGAGGTTGAAAGACAGAAGGAAGAAAAGAAGGAAGATGGAGAGATAATCAGAGAGAGGTTGGTAGCATAGCAACTCAAAAATGTCTTTTTTCTCTCCTCTCTGCTCTCTCACTCTCTCTTGACCAATGGTAACATGTGTCCCTGCAATGCATTTTAGGGCTTTTTTTGTAGGGTGTGTTGCGTCATCTGTCTGGCACACACACACATAGACGAGTGTCTGTATGTTTTATTAAGTGTGAAGTTTGCTAGAGCATGGTTAATAACTTTTGTCTCTCCATAACCATTTCTGATCTTCATTCAAAAACACAAGATGATTGAATTATGGCTGTTTTACAATGTGCTGAATGCTTGATTACGCCTAGAAAGCTCAAAATGTTGAATTTAACATTTGAATGAACCTACAGTGTACAAATGCTCCTGATCAAGCATTCAAGAATGGCCAAAAATGCTGAATATTTGAATTCTATGTATGTATTGCTTGTATGCTTGTATGTATTTGGCAGACACTTATACCCAAACTAACTTACAGTGCTTTCAGGCTGTACAGATGTCCGACATTTAAAAGTTTGAGTCAAGTGTTCAAACGCACTTATACTGGCAAAATTTTAGCTAAAAAGGCCTATGATTGTTTAAATGTCAATGTGCTTATAATGACACAACTTTCCTGATCAATAGAATTCTGAATGATGCATATTAGTGTAATATTTAATTCTCGAATTTACTTCTGAAATTAAGAAGTCTTTTAAATACACGTACAGGGTTCAAAATATGCTTAATTTACATTCCAACTTTTACATGCAGTTATGATGTCTACAAAATGTTGATAAAACATTTAAATTAAACTTCTGAATGCACCTAGAATGCCCTAAAATTCAAATCAGCATGTGTTTGGCGGACACTTTTACTCAAGCAACTTTCAGACTAAATGCCCAAAGCAATGCTTTCTTAGCAGTGTATTAACTGGAAATAGAAACTGTGACCTTGGATTTTCTTTAATATTTGAGCAACCACAAATTCACCACAAAATGTCCCAATTTCCCGAAAAAACATAAAATGTTTAAACGCGCTTATGCTAAAAATACAGTATTAAAAATTCTATATGTGAACATTCAAATTGAACATTAATTTGAATCAAACTATTAAATGCGCTGATTATGACCAAAATGCACTCTGATTTAACCAATTGAATGTAAATATAAACTTTTAGTTATAATCTAGAAATGCTTTTTAAGCATCACCCAAATGAACCTACAATTCTCCAACTGTTCACACCAAGTACGATAACTTTAAAGATAACGATGTTAGCATCCACACAAGTGAACGATATTGTCTGTTTATTCACAGCTCATGCACTTCTGCCGCTCGTTATACCAGGATGGATTCTGATTAGCTGTCAGTGTTTGTTTGTGTCACACCGAGAACTATAACAGTGAATAGAACAATAAACAAAAAAAATAATCCACACCCACCACAGCTATAACGATAAAGGCACAGAGAAACTACATTGTTCAGTTTCAGAAGTTTTTTATTCCAGCTGATGAACGATGACCGATGAACGAATGAATTTAAAGTGTCAGTCGCGCATGCGGCTTGCTTACAATAAAACAGATGATTTCGTACACTGGTGTGAATGCTAATATGATTATCTAGCCCTGCCAGATCTTGTTCTCCTTCCACATGGACCAGACGTCCTCCACCTCTTTATTTAACCTTACCTGCTGATGTTTTCTCAGGTACCATGAATTCTGAATCACTGCGAGTGAGCTAGATCTCAGTGCTGTACTCATAGTGAGTTTCTTTGGGTGACTTCAGATCTGTCACAGATTGAGCCATATTGTCATGCTGCAGTAGAGCTGGATGGCTCATTGCAGCCGGTGAGTGAGTTTTAATTTCGTCTGGCTCAGTCATCAGTCAGACACAGCGCTTGTGACGCTTTGATGACACTCTGGCTGACAAATACGAATGAGTTCAGACTTACAGATGAAAATATGTATCTTGATGTGGACAGGACTGTGTGATCTGATGTGTTAGTGTGTGGTCTAAGAACGTCCTTTCATCATGTAGACGTTCGCAACACATATGTTTGCGTTTAATCTGTTTCATTTCCGTTTCATGTTGTTTGTGAGCTTCTAGGCAGACGTTTTTGTGCAAGTGGTTAAGTGCGCTCTTGATGTGTTGACATTTGTTTCTAATTTATTAGATTTATCACCTTCGAATCATCTATTAATTAGCTGCATCAATCAAGTTAATTGTGAGCACATATGCTGTGTGTATGCGTGTGCATGTGCACCTGTGTCTGTACATACATCCGCAACCTACTAACCCTCTCTCTCTCTCTCTCTCTCTCTCTCTCTCGCTCTCTCCCCATGTGTTAGGTGTGTGTGCACTGGGACGGCGAGCAGAGCGCAGAGAGGAAGTGGAGGAGACTCCGAGAGGAATGTGAGGTGGTTTTGTTGGAGCAGGAACTCGTCTGGGCCACCAAAAGAACCAGCATAAACGGCGGCGGCAGCAGCCAGGAGAAGAGGAGACGGCAACCTGCCCTGGTGGGTCCACTTGTGAAAAGATGTTTCTTTAATCTAGATTTAAACTGACAGAGTGTGCCCGCCTCTCGAACAGTATTAGGTAAATTGTTCCACAGTTTGGGTACTAAATAGGAAAAAGATCTGCCACCCGCAGTAGATTTTGATATTCTAGGTATTATCGAATGGCCAGAGTTTTGAGAACGCAGCAGACGCGGAGGACTGTAACTTGATAAGAGCTCGCTCAAGTACTGAGGAGCTGAGCCATTCAGGGCTTTATAAGTAATTAACAAGATTTTAAAATCTATACGATGTTTGATAGGGAGCCAGTGCAGTGTT
>JAUCMT010000036.1:20293067-20303986 GCA_032357475.1 Enteromius thamalakanensis
TAGAAACATGGCTTTCAAATGAAAGATTGCTATCAAACAGCACACCTAGGTTCCTAACTGATGAAGAAGAACTGACACAGCAGCCATCAAGTGTTAGACAGTCTTCTAGATTATTACGTGTGGGGTTTTTGGGTCCGATAATTAACACCTGTGTTTTTTCAAAATTTTACAGTAAGAGTTACCTGTCATCCAATTTTTAAATCAGCTATGCACTCCATTACTTTCTCAATTTGGTGTGTTTCACCTGGCTGAGAAGAAATATAGAGCTTAGTATCATCAGCATATCAGTTTATAATTTCATAGCTTAAAGGGTTAGGTCACCCCAAAATGAAAATCCTGCCATTAATTATTAGTAGCTATTTAATCATTGAATAGCCATTCAACATTACAAAGCTATCTCATAAAACCATTAAACCAAACAATCTTAACATAAAACCATTATAATACTAATACTGATTTCTTTATAAAATTGTCCCCTCCTCCCAAAAAAAAAGTTTAACCACTGACAGTAGTCTTTACAGTATAACAGTATACAGTACAACTTTACAGTATACTGTACGGAACTCAAGGGTGAACTAACCTTTTAACACAGCCTCCTCTTTATAAACCAATAATTTATTTAAGTAAGCTCCAAAAATGGCTTGTTTGGATCTAAGTTGACATATGACATCATGGGGGCACAAACATTTGCACGGTGATCTTCAGACACTGACACTTGATTAATGTGAGTGTTATGTCGCGTCAAAAGCATGTAGAAATTGCATTCTGGCAGCCAATCAGTCAACACGCTCGCCTCTGTTGTCAATAGGACAGCGTAAGAGGCTAGTTTATGTCTAGGATTGATCGGAGCATCTTGTTTTGTGAACGAGGCACAATGTCATGGAGAGTTCACAAACATTGGTTGAAAGAGGAAGTTGTAGATTTGACTTCAGCTGCATCACGAACTGTAAGTGATTTCATAAAGCTTAATTCTTCTGTGAAAGATACAAACAAAAAAGTGCTATTTTTTATTTATGTCTGAATGAGTCATTAAATCAACTGGCTCATATGTTAATTTCTCCTTGATTATTATAATTATCTTGCCGTTTTATTGGCCATGAAAAATGGTACAAGAAGCACTTCTTTAAAAACTGATTTAGCTGCCTTTAAACTTCATGCTCAAAAGCGAGCTGTGGTTTGTAGCGATTGTAATGTCAGTCTGACTTCCGCTTGAAGCTGCAAAGTGGATCTCACTTCATGCTGATAGTAAGATACATGAGGCTCCCTCTGTCTGAACACTCAACAGCACATGTATTTATATAGTCACTCAGCACTGAATGAATGAAACTGATGGGCTTTTGTTTTCATGTCTGCACTGTTTCCACATATTATACGTCGTAACTGCTGTTAGACTGAGTCATTAGTTACCATCGGTGTTTTAAAGAAAAAACATCTTCCACTTTTTTCAGACAGCAGATCAAAGACTTTAATGCAGTCATTTGTGCCATAGTCAGGCTCACAGTCTACAATCCTGTATTACGTAACTTTATCTATGACGTCTATGACACCATGTCACCGTGGCTAACCACGCATTACCATGCGTAACCTGGAGTAACCATGGGTTACGGCCATTTACATGGGTAAAAGGGGTAACTGTGGCAACAGAGCTTGGCCAGCAGGCTACAGAGATAAGAGTAGAGTGTGTGTGTGTGTGTGTGTGTGTGTGTGGACTTCCATTTAGAGCACTGTGTGTTTATAGCTGTGTTTGATAAAACAGTTCAAGTGTGTGTGTTGGGCAGAGTGTTATTGTGTGTCAGGGTGGTCAGTATAAAAGATATTTCTGTAGCAACATCTGAAAGCGAGAGAGAAAGAGCGAGTTTGCACAGCTTCTACTGATTCCTCTGTTCTCATTTATCTGAGCCAACACAGACACACACTCACCTCTTTCTTTCCCTTTTATACACACTGTATTTTGTCTTTTTACTCATCTCGCTCCTCTCTTAGTTCTTTCTCAATGACGCACACTTCTTGGTCTCCCCCACAAACACACTTATAAGATGCTAAAGGTTTTCTTGTAAATATCAATGTGGAAATATTATTCTATTTTTGTGAGAAATAGGGAAGTCCACACCACTATAACAATAAGGACACAGAGGAACAGGATTGTTAGAATCACTTTCAGAACAAGTTTTTCCAGCACTGACAGCTAAAGCAGAATCTCCTGACTTTAAAGAGCTTTAATATTTAAAGCTGACATAAAGTTGGTTTTAATTATGTTTAAATCAGTAGCAAAGAAGTAACATCACTGTTCTTGAAGCAGTTTCACTTACAGACACACAGTGCCTCTCTCTTTCTGTCATAATTGATTATTTATAGACTGTGCGGTAATTATAAATAACCATGTTACATAGATTTTGAAGCATCAAGTAAATTAAATCACTATTAAATGAAAGAAACTTCATGTAATTTGATTATTTTCTGCTGTGTTTGGAAATTATGATAAATGAAACCCAAAAGATAAGAGTGTTTGTAAAGAAAAATGAATGGGTCTGGTTTTAGGACATTATTGAAGCTGTTTTAAAACAAGCGATATGGACACTAGAGACTCATTATATACTAGTGTTTAGATTGATATAAGTGTTAAAAAACAAAATGTTGTGGATATGGCATAGCATATTCTTTTCATATGAAAGCATAATATCTAATACTCTATATTTTCATTGAATGTCAACAATAACCTCCTTTGTTCTCCATTCTTTTAGTAGAAACTTTAATGAAATATAACTGGGAAAGAACCTCTGAGCAATACATTTTCATGTGGGTTGAAACAGCCACACTTTGGTTTCCTTTTTTATTCTTTCTCTCTCTCTGTCTCTCTGCTCTCTCTCACACACACACACACACACACACACAGATCTGCTTGTGACTTTCTCTGCTGTAGAATATCACCGAGTCAGCAGCCGTTCTCCATCACAGTGACCTACACACACATGCACACACACACACACACACACACACACACCATCTCTTTCTCTCTTTATCTCTCTCTTTCTGGTATAATCTCCCTGGAACTCTTTTCTCTATCACTATCCGACCTTCTTTGTCAAAAATTAACACAGCATGTATGTCAGTGTACTTGTCAGAGAGAGAGAAAGAGAGATTAGAAGAGATGTAGAGAGGCAGACGCTCACTCACGGGATGAAAGCCAGTCAATGTGTGTGTTACTGACAGACACTGTGTGTGTGTGGGTGAGAATGTGAATGCGTCAGGAGGAAGAGCAGACTGAGTTTGTACTTTCATGTATGTGTATTTGTGTGCATGTCCGGACAGTTGTACATATTTGTTAGTGCTTTGAGACGTTTTGACCTTTACAGGCTTTTTTATTGACACTATGAAAACAGAAAGACCGAAATGAGGGGTTTCTGGGAAATGAGAGGTGCAGAGAGAATCATGTAAGTGGAATTTCTTTTTCCACAAAGTAATTTAATTTAGTTTTACTTGTCCGTGAGTTTCCTTTACTTTGTGTTTCACTGTTTAACAGCTGATGCTAGTGTAAGGACTCCTGTTATGATAAAGGCTTACCTTTACTAAACAAGAATGGCATTGTTCTTAAGGCTGCATTTTTACTATTAGGGTATCTTAAACTATCACATAATACAGTATGCATGGCAATACATTATAGTGGTTTCAGTTGCACTTTAATTAGAGGACTTCTTGCATCATAAAGTGAAATAGATAGGAAACACTGTTCATCAACATATTATATAAATAAAAATATATTGATATGAAAATGTAGTATCAGTTCAAAGAAATATGAAGGAGCACAGCTGTTTTCAACATTGATGATAAGACGAGTAATGATTCTGAAAATTAAACTTGAACATCAGAAATCATTTATACATTTATTAAAATAGTTTTAAATTGTAAAATTTTGCAGTATTTACTGTATGCTTGATGAGACGCATTGCATTTGATATATTTCTCAATCTCCAGAGATCATGCAGTCTGTTTTGTGTCCGCACACATAGCTGTTATTTCACAGACTGAACATTGAGCATCTGATTTACTAATTCATGATTAGAATTCATGCGCTCATTTCACATGAGAGCGTGACATCAGTTTTGGTTTATTTCCGAAGGGACATTGCACAGCAGTGCTATCATTTCAACAGACAGAGGCAGACACACTTTCCTTTCATTTGTCTTTCTTTCTTTTTTTCCCCCCTTCTCTACCTTTCCAGAGACCAGCAGAGCACAGAACAGAGAGAGCCGTCTCTCGCTACACTTCATCAGTCTGAATGTAGTTCAAACAGAGAGTTAGTGGTGTGTGTGTGTGTGTGTGTGTTTGTATGCAGCTGTAGAGTTGTTTCGAGTTACCTTGGACTCTGCTCTCAAAGTCATATTTATGTACCAGCTGCAGAGCTTACATTACTTCATGACCCCACAGAATAACAGGTCAACCGCACGCCTGTGAGCACAGCTCTGTGTGTCCTAGGAAATTTATTTCCTCTGGGGGTTTGGGGTCTCTCTCTCTCATCGCTCTTGGTTTCACTTTATATGAATGTTTCCGACTTTATAACACGCACACACAATTTATAACACACAGTTGTTCACGAAAAGATCTGTATTTAGAAGCCCTTTCAAAACCTTTTTTATCTTTTTACCAATTCTGTGGTTAAACATGAATTTTTCCGGGTTTAGATTTGTGTAAGTGGTGTAATTAAGCATATCTAATCAGTTCAATTCATAAATCTTTAACAATTTAATAATTTATTTAAGTGTTAAAAATTATTGGACTATGAAGTGTTTTCCCCCTTCAATTCCATTTTATTTTTTTACATATTTTTTCGTTTGTATATAGTTTGTGTTTTAAGTTTTAACACAAATTTATCGTCAGAAACCATGGTTATAAAAATATTTGAAGAAACTTGTGTTCAAATTAAAAATGCATGTATTTGTGTATATTTATTTATTTATTTATTTATTGTTTTTTGTCAAATAAACTGCTACACACAACAAAGATTTACCCCAGTAAACAAGTTTTTCTTTTTGCAGTGTAATAATATCTAGTCCATGTCAAAATTTGACTAATTACTTCACATTTTTTCATCTAAATATTGCCACTTTTCACTGTAAGGTTGGTCCCTTTGCATATTTTGTGAACAAATTCCAGTCATTTCAATATCATTTCATTTCAGTGCAGATTTCACTCATGCACATGTTAGACACACAAAGTCAAAATGCTGACCAACAGAAAGTTGTGAAAATATTGAAAAATTTACCTATTTTTTGCCTACATTTCTCTAACATGACTTGCCCAATAAATTCTGCAATAATGACTTAATTTCCCAATTGTGTCTGTGATTTCCACATTGCAGGAATCATCCCTTTCATTTGTCTGTGCGTTTGTACTTCTCTCACAATGTGTATGTGTGAGATTGAAGCCTCGACAGGGCTCTATATTTAGTGTGTGTGAGACCCCCGCCCCCTTGCCTCTTCTTGGCACGGTGCCTGTAACGGTCTAACCACATGTCGACATCTACCACCAGACGCTCTCGCTCTCTCTCTTCTCTCACTCACTAATTCTCAGTCTCACACACACACACACACACACACACACAAATTCACCAGCCACAATGTTTACATACGTGTGGGTGCTCTGCTGTGTGTTAGGCACACACACACACACGCTCTGTCAGTCTCTGATGATTCTGCTGTCAGTAATGGCAGGCGGCTAAATGGATCCAGGTTAAGAGATTATAAGCCTGGGTGTGTGATGAGCTCCAGTCAGCGCCAATGATGTCATCATTTAGGAAGAGACAGGACCACACGCACACACACACACTGATGTTTGTTTGCTTTGTGATCGACTTGGACTCAGGGTGTTTGTGCAGGAGAAACACACACACATAGTGGTGCTAATTTTCCAGTGAATCACAGCGGATTCAGGAAAGCCACAGAAGACACATTCATCTCAAGTTCCTCACAAACACTTTGTTTCCAGGAATGAATCTGATGACAATTGGATAAATCTGTGGATAAAGGCTGATTTTCTAGATTTGCCCTTCATGGATGTCCTGTTCTTTCCTGCTTGTGTGTGTGTGTGTTTGTACAAGTGTCTGGTCACATCTTGTCTCTGTCATGAACTGCCTAGCCATACTTTTTTGTTTTTTTGGGCTTCACAGTTTCAGTAGATTTGTATGTTCATGTGTTTAAATCTGCATTTTTATGCATTGTATGTTTGCTTAAAAAATTGGATTTGTACATGCTTATGTTTGATTTAGCATTTTGAGGCTCATTTAAATGTTAGATAATTTAGATAAGTTAATGCTCAAATCAGTGTTTTGGACCTCAATTCATTGGATTTGCACTTTCTTGGGTTTAAGGGTTTTGCATTTTAAGCAATCATAGGTAATTTGAATATTTAATTTGTAATTTCATGTGTTTAAGTCAGATTTTGGAGTCTTATAAATCTGCAGTTTGAACATTTGGATGTTCTGTTTAGCATTTTATGGCCATTATAGATGCAACTGAATCTTCACTTCATATTTTGGAACTTTCTGTTCAGCATTTTTGGGACTGTATAAATTTTTTGATGGACATTCTTTCGTAGAAATGAGCCTTTCATTCATATGTTGGATTGAAATGCACATTTGATTCAGCATTTTTGAGCAACAGGTTGTTCAAACATTGGATTTGTATCTTATTAAGCACTTTATTCATTTTGTGTGCACACTCTTTTTCAGACACAGCAGTTGTGTCCGTCTGTCTATTAACAAAACTAACCTCTAATGATTTCCATCTCTTACTGTAGTAAATTATTCATATTCAACACGCACATACACATACACATGTAGATAGTTGCCAAATGACTAATCGGTTGTGTGACTCAGTCAGGAAGTGACTCCATTACTATGTGGGTATGTGTATGTCTCTGTGTGTGTGTGTGTGTCAGAGAGAGAGAGGGAGTTGATGCCTCTGAATTGCTAACTCATTTGATCATTAAATTGAAAGTGTCTTTCTATGTCCTTCTTTCCTGCTTTGCCACTGACACTAATGAAAACAGAAAACAAGAAAACACACACACACACACACACAGCAAGTCTGTAGTTGTGGATGTCTGTCCAAGTTGCCATTAGCAACATCAGTTAAGCTGGTAATTTGGTGCTTGTGGAGGTAATAGGCAATGTGTTTGTGTGTTAACTGGTGTCTACAGAGACAAATATTTCTTAGATCCACAGCAGAGAGCAAGTGTGTGTGTGTTCGCAGAAAACTTTTTACACCAAGTCCAAATTTTGTTTTTGTTGTGCATATTACCCTAGTTTTAGTTAGTTCTAGTTTTGAGTTAGTTTTGCTTGTGTGTACAGCAGAGCAAAGGTCATGAATGATCAATGTTTGTATTTTCTATTTATGGCTGGCAGATTTGTTTTTTATGTGTACATATTTACCACTGATCTGTGTTTGTGTGTGTGTGTGTGTGTGTGTGTGTGTGGGAGAGAGAGTCATTTTTGTGGAAGTGCATTCACTATTACTCACTCAGCTGGACATAAATTTACCGGCCACACACACACACACACACACACACATTCTCCTTAGCCTGTTTCTCTGTAGCTCTGTCTTTCTCTCCTTCACACACACACACACACACACTGAGGCTCTGTCTGGCTGTTGGCTGTGTGTCAGCCACTTGGAGAGCCAAAACAAAGAGGGTTCTTACACACACACACATGCGCACACACACAAACAGAGCAAGACAGCCTGAAAGGAGAAAGGAAAGAGAACCTCTCCGTCCATCTTTGTGCAATTTGGGAGATCTCTAAGGCCTACAAGCTTTGTTCACTCTCGTTTTTTCTCGGCAGAGCGTGAGGATCAGCACTCATATCACACTAGATTCCCAGAATGTCAGATTTTAGTTTCCATGAACATTTTTGGGGGCTTTATACAGCTTGAAAATGCATGCTGTGACAATAAGCATCAATAAAAGTAATTCCCACAAAATACATATATATCATTTCCCCACTGTGCCATCAATTGCGAGAGACTCAAAGGGAGGTCAGCTAGCGCTCAATCTGAGGTCGTGTCGTGTGAAATATCAGATCACAGTTAGTCTTATCACACTGCTGCAGTATCAACTTTAATTGTGCATTAAAGTGAGTTCAACAACCTAACATAAGCTCGGTGAACCACACGAACACAAAACTGATTTATGATAGCTTCTTAACAGAGCTGGTGCATCTTAATCAAGTAATACCCAAAAGAAGCGCTTTTTGCATACTAATCCAATGACTGTAAAATTCAACAGGTACAACTACAGAAAAATATGAAGAAAACAAACAAATAAGAAAACAAATAAGAAATGTCAAAATAAAAGTTAATTAAATATTAGACAGAAAAAGACGCTTGAATAACTTATGTATATAATTAAGTATAACCAAATAAGCCTCTCTTTAGCAAAAAGTACACTTGGAAAAATATAGGTAGAAGACATGAATCACATTTTTCCTTTCTGAAAGATTTCTAGTGAAAGACAGCTTGAGTTTGGAGGGATTTCAACACTAAATCAGAGCAGTTTGAATGCAGTCAAGCACTAAAAAGAAAGTATTAGCTGAATCTCTTCATCAGAAATTCAAAGCAGAGGCAGTTCTTCATCCAGAACAAGCTCTGCTCCCGCAGTCTCGCCAAGAGGGGAAAAAACAGACACGAAAGGTCACGTCTACCCAAAGAGAGCAGAGAACAGAGCAGGACAACTCGGAAGCACTCTATGCCTTGCTGTGAAACATTTAGGAGCTCTTGAGCACTAGTTCTACTAAAGAGGACACTATTGCTCACAGATCGCTCTTTCATAGCTCAGGGATTCATCCGATTTTGTCACAGATCGTCCTCCTAAAATTCTTTTAAGTGAAATATAAAGTAAGTGTGAAGCTCTGTGAAATTCAGGTGCATGGCTAGCGAAGATAATATGGTCTCTGGAGGATTTGATGATAGATTCTGAAAGTTGAAATGTCTAGCTTGTGACCACAGTATGAGACGTACTTCTGAAACGGTTGAAGAGACCAGAGTTTCCTGGGTCTTTTCTTAGAAGTCAAATCTGACTAGACTTCTCAAAAGTCAACGTCTGTTCTCCTTTTAATTGAGTTTTAATGGTGAAACAGTTGACATAAAAGGGATTTTACTTCCCGTTGAACACAAGTTCAGTACAGACGAGTGGAAATACGCATGTTGCTTACAGAAGAGACGAACTGAAATTGATCCTGCTTGGGTTAAAGAGCAGCTACTGCGGCGAGACACGTGTCAGTATGTCATAGCCCAAGGGTCAGTGATTAACACCACCGTTATTTCCCAGCGCCCCTCTCTCGCTGTCATTGGGTGTGGACTGATATGACATTCACCATCTAACTGTTTCTGTTCTATCTCTGTTTATTCAATCAGCAGCGTCTCCTGCTTGTGTTTGATTGTCCCTCTGTGTATATTTGTGTACCCGCACACACGCTGACCTATTTTAATAAGTATTTCTAAATGTGGCTTTGTGCTGAGCAGACGTTTCTAATTACATACACACATCCTTCTTCACACAAAATATAAACAGTCTCAAATGCGAATATAGACGCTCATGCATTCCCTCACACACACAAAAACACTCTCTGTCCCTCAAAGCATGTGTAGAGACAGACTCAAGCAGCTTTAAAAGGCTTAATGAAGTCTTAATGTTCCACACGCGCACACACACACACACTAAAACCATGGCAACACTGTGTGCTCTGCCAAGAGTGAGGGTGTATGGCCGTGCTTCAGCAGGTGTGTGACCTAGATTGTGTTTGCGAGAGAGAGAGAGAGAGAAATGAAAGGACAGAGGGAGAGGGGAAAGTAGTGTGTGTGTGTGATCACTGTAAAAGAGGCTTCCAGAGTTAGATCACGTGTGCGTTTGTGATCCAGATTGTGATCTTGTGTTGAATGTGATGTGTGTGTGGGTTATGTTTTGCCTACACTGCGGTGATCAAATGTCACCACAACTGCTGTAAAACATGAAATCACCTACACTGTGGGAACCAGTCAGCGATTCTCATGAAAGAAAAATGAAAAATGGTACCTATATCTTCAACAGAAGGAAGAGATATGGAAAATCTTTCATTTGAGTTTATATCTCACTTTATTTTACTACTTCATGTTGTAAAGTGTGACCCGTCAGGTCAACAAAAGTCCTCCACATGTTTGTGGTCTTCACACGTACTCGTGAGGCGTCGGGGTAGAAAACTATAAAACGACAGAAGACAAACTTCAGCGTGAGAGGAAATGGTGTGTGCGTTATTAAACAGACATGCGTAGACTGAAGATAAGGTGGATCTCATTTAAATTTATGAGTAAGATTGGACTTGGTTTTATGGCTAGCTGCAGCCTTTGTGCTATCACACTCCAGACACTGGTATATTCTTATATGGACACCTTACATAATGCATTCATGAGTTTCATAGCGATCGGCTGATTAGGATTTTTAATAGCCAACTGGAGGATGGATGAAGGACAATATGATGACAATATATGCTGCTATATTCTAATATTTAAACTTAATAGGAAATGACACCTGCTTAAAATAGCTAAAGTGAACCATCAACTGTCACCCAATCTTTTGGATAGCTTCACTTTTGATCAGTGTAATGTTTACTTGCTGAAAAGTATTAATTTCGTTCATAAATATTTGGAACGTATTTATTATTACTAGCTGATGACGCCTTCTTTGGACTGAAACGAGTACCGCTTCTTCTATAACACGTCAATGCCACAAAATGATTAAATGTCAGCCCAGTCAATCACTTCACCTTGGCTTCTTTTATGAGGCCTCTCGTGTCTATTTATTAATATTTAGTTGCACTGCAAAAAATGCTTTCTAAGACAAGATTTTTTGCCTTCTTTCCAGCCAAAATATCTAAACATTCTGAAATCAAG
>JAUCMT010000036.1:20304086-20330740 GCA_032357475.1 Enteromius thamalakanensis
TGATTTCAGAATCTTTAGATATTTTAACTGGAAACAGGACAAACAATCTTGTCTTAGAAAACATTTTTTGCAGTGTGCAGGGCATCTGTTAGTGTTTACTGATTTATGTCGATATGCTTTTTCTGCAAAAGAATATTTGTCCTCACTGTTTGTCCTTTCTCTGTCTGCCTCACTGACAGAACAGAGTCTCAAACCACAGTGCGGTAAACGTGTGTAACTGTGTGCAGTGTGTGTGACTGTGTGTGTGAGTGCACTGCATACAGCAGAGTGCCTAAAAATAGCTCACACGCATTCTGTTTGTCCCCTTACCCTCCAGCTCATGGTTTATGAGTCACACACACACATACATAGACTGGCACACAGTACTTGTGAATTGAGGTTTTGGATGACTGATGTTGGGCTCAAGTCATCACATGCATCAGGCCTCTGCAAAAGCACACACGTATCTTATTAGGGACTTTCCTTTTTTGTTATCGGGCTAATGATATTTTCTGTTCCATTGGACATAAACCTAATTATTAATAAGGGACAAAAACCCTTATTTTGTTTATTAAGTTGTTTTCTATTCTGGCTGGGATTTTGGTCCAAACCTGGTCCCCACACACATACAGTATACAAATCCCATAACACTGAGGTTGTATGTAGATTAGGTTACACTTCAGCATACCTCAGAGACATGAACACTGTTGTGTTGCCTAATAGACATCGACTTACATGAATGGGCACACACACACACACACACACACACATGAAACAGGCAGCCAGACATGGAAACTTTGAGTGTGCTGGCCTAGTATTTATATAAATAGAAACTATACATAGAGAATATGGCTTGATTAATGAAATATTAACTGAATCCTTAAGTTATTGGCTCACACACAGTACTGTATGTAATTCACAGCTAATCACTACATAGATGACATGATATTTTATTTTTCTGCTTATGTTGTCAATATCTGACTTAAAATTATTTTTAAGTATGGTTTCTACTTTAAAGAAAAATGCCATTAATGTTTTGTTCAAATGTTCGCAGTTAGGAGGATTTTAGAATTGTTTTTAGAAGATGCTCACTAAGAGTGCTTTTTTAATTAAAAAGCAGAAAAACTAGTCATTTTGTGAAATATTATTAAAGATGAAAATGACTGATTTCTATTTTAATGTATATTAAAATGTAATTTATTCAACTGAATTTTCAACAGCTACATCAGGGTTACATTATCCTTCAGAAATCCTTCAAGTGTGCTGATTTTGAAAGAAAAGAGAATGAAAATTATATTTAACCAAAATGTATCCAGTGGTCAAGTGGACAAGCATAAAAAAGATAAAATGGCATATTTTGTCATAGGCAGGACCTCAGGCCTGCAGGCCCCCTGTGTGTCAAAACTCTTGAAATATCACTAATGCTATTTTTGTTAAATGTAAGTCATTTGTAATGTCTGTAAAGAAAACGTTTTTACTTGAAAACTTTACAATATTGTTTTAAAGGGTTTCATATGATTGTTCTAAAAATAACAATATTCTGTGTATTTGGTGTAATGCAATGTGTTCATGAGGTTTAAGGTGCAAAAAAACGTTTTACACATACTCTACATATTCTAAGCACCGCCTCCTGACCATCACCAATAGACATCACGATGCTCCGCCCCGCCGCAGCAGCAGCAACCAGCTTGCGAAAAACACACTTAGTCTATGGCTGCAAATCTATGCCATTAATAAGCGAGTGCACCACTGATGCTGGCGAGCGCGGTAAATCATTTCCGCGAGAGGAAAACAGATGTACATGGGAAGAAACGGGGCTGCAAGCTCATATCAAACCCTCGTGCGCGATCACTCCTGCACTCCTATCTTCTCTCACCTGCTCGTGCGAACACTGTTTTGTCAGGCGTGGGGCGGGGTTGGTGTGTTAGTTACAACTAACCCCACCGCGCCACCTATGGCGACGACGATACCATCGTCCATCGCGATGTTTCACATTAGACATCGTTCAATGACAAATTGGTCGACATCGCCCTAGTACAAAGCTCCTTGTTCTAAAAAGGCGAGGTGTGCTCTGATTGGCTAGCTATTTGTGCACTGTGATTGGCCAGATACCACAAGCATTTGGCAGAAATGTTACACTCCCCTTATCATAACGTGATGCCACTATCACACCAAAACAATAAAACACATTACAAACAAGCCATTTTTTGCATCCAGTGGTGACATAATCACTGATTATCAGTTCTTTTGCTAAGAAATCATCACTTACTTAAAGGTTGTGAGTCAGAAGCACAGGACTGTCCTTGCACAGGAAGAACTGCTCCACCGAACACACTCTAATATATGGGTTGAACTGTTCTGGAACAGTGTTGTGACTAAAACCTGACTACTGATTTCGAGTTGCGTCTTCTTTTGAAAGCACAAAGCAGTTTCACTTTCACAACGACACGCAGCACGTCCAGCACATGGCACGTGCAGCAACACTACAGTAAGAAACATTTGGACGGTGCTCGTAAACAAACCTACTCTGTTACTTAGGAAAGTGGGGGCGTGTTTAAATGAGCCAGAGCTTTTATACAAAATAATTGTTTTGCTTTTGAAACTTTGTAATTTCGAGGATCTTATCTATGCACTAACAGCTTGAGACACTCCAGAGTATGTAACATTTGAAATCGCATAATATGACCACGTTAAACACTCGCATGAGTTCAAGTCTGTCTGGTCTTAAAAGGCTTGTGATGAATTTGTCTTCTGATGAGGTGTTGAGACTGATTGGTTGTGATATTTGTTTTTACAGAGATTCCGGCCTCTTATTGGTCAGTCATGCGTAGGAGGCTGGACAGTGGTGGAGTTCGTCTCTGACAGACAGCTGGAGTTCTACACAGAACAGGAGGAGCTCCAGCCATTCGAGGTGTGTGCACAAGTTGCTCTTCTTCACATTCATGAGTGTGTGGGGGTGTTTTCTGTTGCATTTGTGGAACTATGTATGATTGGCATTCATTAAATTACAGTGCAATGAAATTATAGCCTACTGCACATAAAAAGTTTGGTTAAAAGTTTGTAAAGAAATGTTCTTCTTAGTTCAAGTCATTACTGGAGTTCTGTGAGCTGTTGCTCTTTTTTTAGATGTTAAGTGTTTTATAACATGAAAGAAACACATTTATAAAATATCAGTATAAAAACCAAAAACTTAATGAATAAGAGCATATATATACTGATATTTGTATTGACTGCTATATTTTAAAGCATTAAATAATTCTCTTATCCTTTACATATCCCTATACAGTCTATAATAGAGTGAATTGTATTTACCATCAACACCATATGTAATAAACCGCCATGCTCAGGCTCTCTCTGTTGCTCTAGGTGTTCATTTTTTTGCAGAAGATATGATTTGTGTCGTTGCTTTCTCAGACCTCCTCATAAAAGTGTGATGTATGATGACATTTCCCAGTCATTACTGGTTTAATTAGTCTGTGTTTGTAGCGCCGGTTAGCGTTTGTGAAAGCGCCTTTAGGAGTGTATGTCCCAGACAGTCTGTTTAATTGCAAATTACCATTTCATCCTATGGCAATGAAAAAAAATGTGATAAAACTTGTTGAATAATAAGATTTATATTCATTAAACGGCTGAAAGTCAATTTAAATGTAGCTTTCCAGGGGAAACACTGTTGGAGAACAGCATTGTGATGTAAACACAGGAGTGTCAATTTCTATAACTGACAGCACAGTACTAAAAGAAAGACTTCCCATCTTTGCCAGTATTTTTGCAGGGTTTATGGAGCCTGTTCTGTGTGTTCAGAATATGTTCTGTAGTGTAAAGTAAATTTGAGGCGTTTACAATAGTGTTTAAAATAATAGATTTATTGAAAGAATCTGAGTGGTCACTGGCAAAGGGAAAACCACCAAAAACATAACAGAATATTTTTCCCGCACAATTATATATAGGTCTAGAAGTTACGTAAGCTTTGCAAAATTTGAGGTAGAGCAAAGAAAAAGCTACATTTAATATTTTCCTGAAAACGTAATAATAATTAGAGGATGGAATACTAATCTTAGTTTGCACAGTCCAGGATGTGCTGAAGGGGTTAAATATGTTTTGCCGTGTGTAATGTGTGTTAGTTTTAGAGTTTATTCTCGCAGTGTGCGTGTGTGTGTTTTTATAAGGGGTGTGTAATTAGCCGTAGACACATGCTCCTCACTCTTTACATACTCCTGCAGGCTGTGTTTGTTTATCATAATCACATGGCGCAATCATATAATTTAGTGCAGGAGAAGACACTATGACACACAGGACTGTAGCCCTCTGCGTACCACTGTTTACTCTGAGCTGTGGAGAAACACACACACACCACTGCATCATTTCATCACTCCCGGTCTCTGATGCCTGTGGATGGATGATAAAAGAGAGACCCCCTCTCTTTCATCTGAGTGTGTGTGTGGAGGGGAACTGAGGCTGTGAGAAAGAAACACAAGGCAGAGGGAGGGAAAGCATTAGAGAGAGAGAGAGTCTAGATAAAGCACTGGCACATGACACTGATGTGTTCTGAATGCTGCAGTTCTGTAAACCACAACCCTTCTCTACTCTGATCCCACGTTCTGCTCTGTTCTACTGTACTTTACTCCATTCTATTCAATTCCATTCTGATTCTGTGCAACTCTACTTTCCTACATTTTTTGTGGTACGTACCTGTTTGTACTGTTCATGTTTTTTTTCTATTCGGTTCTGTTCTATTTAATTCTATTAGTTTTATTATATATTATTATTCTGTTCTCTGAACTTCTGTTACTTTATACTGTACTCTACTCTATATAGCTGTTCAGTTCTGTTCTATTCTATTCTACTTTACTATATTATTCTATTACATTCTATTCTTCTTCACATTATCAATCGTTTAACCCACCTTGCTCTACTCTTTCATTGTATTCTATTTTATTCTCTTCTGTTCCACTGTACTTGACGGTACTCTTTTATTCTGGTCTGTATGTGCTACACTCTGTTCATCTCTGTGTTACACTCTAATCTACTTTAGTCAACTCTGTTATGTTTTTATTTGTTCTTCTCTGTACTATTCAGTATTCTACTCTGTTCTACTCTATTGTACTACACTTAACTATTCTATTCCGCTCCCTTTATGTTCAACTTTACTCTTTGCTCTACTTACTATACTGTGTTTCTCTCCACTGCTCTATTACCCACAGCTCTGAATGTTGAGCTCTGAGACGTGAGCGAATTACTGAGCAGCCTGAGAGAGAGAGAGAAGGACAGAGACAGAAAGAGATAAAGGTGGAGAGAAAGTGTGAGAAAGATCTATCAGGGAAAATGGAGCATGGACAGAGGGCTGTGTGTATTTATTGCTGTTTCCTTGACAACTCAAAGCTGTGTTTTTACTTAGCACATGTTAAGGGGCCAGTGAAGGGTGTGTGTGTGTGTGAGAAAGTATGCGAGTGAACGAGTAATGAGAGGATGTGTGTGTGTGTGTGTGTGTGTGTGTTTGTGTAGAGGGAAGGGTTAAGCACTGTTGACCTGTTAAACTGAAATGGGAACAGTGCAGCTGTTTTTAGGAAGCTCCAAACAGTGTGTTTGCCTGCGTGAGTGAGTGTGTGTTCTTGTGTATGACAGAGATAGACTGAAGTAAGTGAGAGTAGGGGGAGAGGTTTACTGAAGGGAAAAGCAGGCAGAGTGGTTTCCATTAAGCTCTGTGGAACACTTTCCCTTTTGAGGCTGTGGTGAGAAAGACACTCGGCTGTGAGTCAGCCACGCTCAACACACACACACACACACACACACACACAGACTTCACTTTGTGTGTGATAAAGAAAAGCTGCTTTCCATCTCTGTTTCAGTTATTTTTCATTTAATTGATGCCTTCACTCTTATCCACTCTTTCACTTAAATACTGTAAAATGTCATTAAACCTTCAAAAATATTTCGCTCATGAGCTTGTTATGATGGTAGTTTTAAAAAACGATCTATTAGTAAATTAATCTTTTTCAGTAATCATTAACTCGCCTTTTATAATGCTCAGCAGGTTTATTAGGGGTCATCGGCAGCTTTTTGTTTTATAAGCATCATTATGAATACAGTGGTGTATGGTGACAGAATTATTGGAACACTAGTTATTTTAAATAAGTATGCATATTTTCAACCTATAAATAAAAATCATTTACATGTAATTTATCATTTGTATTAATTATGTACATGTATGTATATATATAAATGTGTGTGTGTGTGTGTATATATGCACCTGGTATTTGTCACCTTATGGGGACCAATTGTCCCCACAAAGATAGGATTACAAGTAAACTTTTATCTTGTGGGGACATTTGTTAAGTCCCCATGAGGAAACAAGCTTAGAAATCACACAGAGTTAAGTTTTTTGATAATCCAAAAATGCACACAGTTTCCTGTAAGTCGCTAGGTTTAGGTGTAGGTGTAAAAACCATTACACCTATGTAATGTCCCTATAAAACACGTAAACCCAACGTGTGTGTGTGTGTGTATATATATATATATATATACTTACTTTACTGAATATTACTGGATATTACATTCTTGTATTATTTTTATTCTACTATGCTGCACTTTCCCATGTTTGTTCTATTATCTTTTAGCATTCTATTCTATTTGACTATATTCTATGCTGTACTTTATGCCGTGTTCTGTTCTGTTCTCCTTAACTCAAATGTTATGTTGTTGTTGTATTCCACTCTTCTCTATTCATTATTGATTCATCTTCTATCCAAATGTGTCGATCCAACTTTCACTTATCAATCATAGCTAATTATTGTTCAATAGTTAAATCAAAATTATTTCAATAGTTAGCACTTTCTCAATAATGGGAGGAAAAATTTAGTAAGTCATGTAAAAGCAAATTTGGCGAGCTGTCCAGGCTCCGAACCCTAAAGGCCTGAGCCCTAGCGAGGGCAAGGTTCAGCGCCCGGCTCGAGCTCTCGGTGCCCCCCGGAGGAGAGGATTTAAGCAGGATGGAGGAGTAGTGGGAGGAGGAGGGTTTTGCAAAAAGCGAGATGCTAGAAAGAGGAAAGCGGGAGTATTTATAGCAGGCAGGTAAGGGGTGATTGGTGAACTTGGTTATGAGATGTGAAACAGCTGCGATTAATTCAGCCACCGCTCCTCCTGAAACTCTGTTATTGTCAGAACGGTCACTTAGTATAAGCCACATTTACCGTAAGTGGGCGCATCGTTAATTAGTTCATTAAGATTAGATGAGTCAGATGTTGAATTTATCATGGTGTTAGTACATATTATTAAATGTAAAAACTAATGCACATAAAACTTGTGGATACATTTATTTACTAAAACTAAAGATAATCATCAATCATGTCGTATAGCTAGAGTGTGTTCATATTGTAATAATCCTCTCATTCAGGTTAAGTTAAAGCTTTTCATTCCTGTGCCACTTGTGTCAACAATTATGACCAAAAATATGTTTTAAAACCAGTTTCTTCTTGAACACTTCCTCAGTCTCCCTCAGTCTCCCGCAAACTCACGCCAGCGGCTGAACTGCTGTGTCAGTAAAGCACAGTAGGAAGTGTTTTAACAGCTTTAAATTACGTTTAGTGAAATCTGTGCTCTGCTTTGTAGATATTTCTGTTCATCTGTCAGTGATATACTGTAGCTTTCCTTATTTAAGCCGCAAGAGCACCTCTCTCTCCGTCTCTGATCCAGCTCTTGTACAGTAGTTCTTCTCTTCCTGAAGGACAGGTCTTCAGACTCCTGCATTGATTTTTATGAGCACTCTTTCTGTGTGTGTCAGTCTGCGACTCTATCCTTCCTCTCTCACTCACTCTCCTCTGTTTGTTATTATCTCATCTACTTCATCACCCTCCCTCTACACCTCTCTCTCTCTCTCTCTCTGTCCCTCTCAATCAAGCCTTTCTGTCTCTCCTCTCTCAAACACGCACATCTCCGTCTCTTTCCCTCTCTCTCTACTCTCAAATTTGAATTCAGTGAAGCACTTTTCGGCATCATCTATTTCTAACCCTCTGTATCTCTCTCTGGATGTGTGCGTGTGTGGCTCTTCTCACAAGCTTGTTTGTTCTCTTCAGGCTCTCTCCAGCTATGATTGTCCTCTGTACATACGTAAACACAAGCTGCTACAAACATACAAGCTCATCTTTTTCAGTAATCTATCTGTATGTGTCTGTTTTCCCCCTCCTTCTTTCTGTTTCTCCCTCTCTCTCCATCACCACCCCTCATCTCTCTCTTCCTGATGCAATAGTTGGATCAGCCCGATGTCTCTCTTGCACATGTTGCCGTGGTGATGCTTTGGCTGTACACTAGACTGAGGTCATCTCACTCTTCGTACGACTCTATCAGCCCATCCTGTCTCACCTCTCTCATCCTGTAGAACGTACAAATGACTGGAGGAAACTAAACTATGCATTTCAGTTTCTAAAAATACAAATACAAGCATCCATCATTTCTGTTTAGAGAAGTTGGGGTTGTATCAGTGCTTGATTTGGATTTAGACAACATTTTTGGTCTTGCGTTTATTTGAACACAAGTACAGTAATGCCATTATATTATAATTAGAAATCTTTACTGTAATGACTTTTTGAATATAGCTTAAAATGTAATTTGTTCATGTGATGGCAAACTTTCTGCATCATTAATCCATATTTCACGGTCACATGATTCTTTATGAACACTTTGTAACATGCTTTTGATGCCCAAAAAACATCTGTTATTATTTCTTATCAATATTTCTGTAGAAATCTTGTAGGATTCTTTGATAAATAGAAAGTCCAAAGGCATAACATTTGTTTAAAAATAAAATTTTACTTTAAATATAATGCATGCAAGATTTCATTTAATTAAAAAGTGTATTACTGACGTTAGACTTTTGGAAGCACCGTACAGTCTGTTTTTAAGGGTGTTTTATAATAATATTAAACTCTTGTGCAATGGCTTACCATTAAACCTGGTTACTTTGAAGTCATGTGCACTAAAATTACATGCAGCCTACAACACTAATGAAAAGGTTTAGAGATTTGTAATGACATGCATCAAACTAAAATAATATTACAGGGTTTAGCTAAAGATAGGCTTCACTACTGTACACTTAACCCATATATTGTAAGTGCATAACTGTCAAAACATCTGTATTTTTACACTGAATGAGTCTGAATGATTGGCTTTGGCGGTCAACACAATGTCATGCATGTTGTTAATAAAGCTTCACTTTCCATTTCATTACATATGCATCCAAAGCGACCCACGCCGCATTCAATATCAGTTCATGCATTCTCTATCAGACTCTTGACCTTGTTATCGTTGGCATCACACAACAATTTGTAGTTTACCTGGAATATTCAAGACCGATGTTCAGTATTAATACGGTAAACTGAGATAATTTGACGCTCTTGTTAGTGAAGCAGGCAGGAACATTAACCCAGCCTTCGCAGTGACAGACTATCTGTAGTTAAAATATCCAAATGTGCTGCTAAATTACATGAAGAGTAAATGACATGCATTTATAGTAGATTTTGTCATTGTGATGTTCATTCCGTCCTGCGGTGCGTGACACGTCCTCTGGAGTGCGTCTGAGTCACTGTGTATCTCGTTTCGCTGGAGTGTTGGTCAGCTGAGGTGTCTCTGTCAAGTTTAGAGCTTGTTTGTTTATAGGTGTATGTTTAGGAGTTAATGAGGTCGTGGTTGTGTGTGTGTTCCATATGTATGAGGGACATGCAGAGATGCTTTTGTTTTGAGAGTTAGTTTGACTGTGTGTGTGTGTGTGTGTGTGTTTGTTTGCCTTGATTGATGGAGCGAGTGAATTTCAGCTTGTTTAGAGAACTTTAAAAGCAAGCAAACCTGCCCACCAATCAAAGAAAGCCATGCTGTAACACGCTAATTAACACTAATTAACCTTACCATCATCGTTAGCTCAATTTGCCCTTCATCCTGCCCACATAACGCTCTCTCCAATCACACCTCCCTCATCCCCCCATCTTATTATCTCCTCTCTCATTCCTCCTCCATTCACTACCCCTCCTCCTGTGGCCAGGCCAGTGAAGCAGAGCTGTGTGTGTGTGTGTGTGTGTTTGTCAAAGAGAGAAATATAGTACGAGGTGAGAGAGGCACAGAAACAGCGGGGGAGAGAGAGAGACAGAGAGGCTGTGTATGTTTGTGTGAGCGAGAGAAGAAAGACAGTCTGAGCCAGAGAGAGAGAGAGAGAGAGATCAAAACCTGCCTGCGGGTAAATGAATAAATCATGTCTTTCCTTCGTCCTGAGAACTGAAGCACGGATGAGTAATACACACACACTTCTCTCTCCGTCCTGCTCGCCTTCTCTCTCGTTCCCTCTCTCATGCAGTCTGCTCACTTACACACACACACACCGCCTTATGTTTGCTATGCAAGGGCAGATAGTAATCAGAGATAGCCGCTCGCTCTCTCTTTCACACACACACACACACACACACTGATATTATTAGAACTCTTTACACACATACACTCACACACACACACACACACACGTTGATCGCACCCACACAGCTGGGCAGCTGCAGATCCCGTTGCCCCAGTGCCGCAAGCTCTTGTTGTTAATGTTTAGGGGTGAGATCACTGTATAAGTAGCTTTTCATTCACGATAACAATATGTATTACAATATGTGACCCTGGACCACAAAACCAGGTGTATTAGCCAACAATAAATGATATGGGTCAGTTTTTTGTTTTTTTATGCCAAAACCATTAGGACGAATAAAATAAAATATTAAATACATAACTTAATTTTTGTTTATTAATATGCATGGCTAAGAACTTGATTTGAACAACTTAAAGGCAATGTTCTTAGTATTTTCATTTTTGTGAAATCTGAAATCTGAGGACGCAAACAAATCTGAATTTTATTAATACCAAATTAAATATACTGTAAAAAAAACAAAAAACAAACAAAAAAAACAATTAGGATTTAGACAACTTTAGAGTTTAAATAATGCAGGAGTTCATAAAAACTCATTTCAGCCTTAAAACGTTTTAAAGAATGGCATTAAAGACATTATATTTATGTAAAATGTATGATTGAAAATTCTAAATCCCTCTCTGACAGTAGGCGAGGATTCTGGGACAGCAGAAATGCAAAGCAGCTGTGTGTTATTAGAACAAAAGGTGAGAAGATTGCGGTATGATGTGAACATAGTTGATCATAAGCAATGGCTTGACATAAATGGATTGATTGCAAACTGTTCTGAAACCACAAGCCTGTAGGATGTGCAACCGCTGAATACGAATCCTTAAATACCTTTGAGAAATGACATAGAAACAGGGTGGGCAAACATAATATTATCTGCCAATGATTCATCCTTATCAAGGTAATCCAGATAAATATTACTGATATAGGCCAATACAGATATGGTGTGCTTTTTCTGAAATCAAGAACAGATCTATCACACACAAGTGTCTCATTAGGGATACGCATCAGCACAATCATCAGTATCATTATTTGTTTCTTTAGTTTGTCTATTTCTGTCAGTTGGAAGGCACAGTATTGCTGTGAAAAATGTCTCTTCTCTGCACCTGAGCCTCGTACGTGTGTGTGTGTGTGTGTGTGTAAGAGAGAGAGTGAGAGAGAGGGAAGATGATGATGCAGACTCAGGGGTCAGTTGCATATGAGTCACAGAGGAGAAATTGGACTGAGACATTAGACCAGCCAGATGAAGACTGATGGACAGAGAGAGAGAGCGCTGGAAACCCTGATTGAATTTGACATCTTTTTCTACAATAAAAAGGTCAATCTAAGCCTTCTTATCTTCTCGTGATGTAATAAATTAGTTTTAATGATATAGTTGAACATAACAGTGAATACAATATTTTATTATTATAATAAATTATTTTACTAATCAATGATAAATAATAAATGCATGAAAATAATGATATATTTTTATAATAAATGTTATTACTTAAATTAAAAACAATTAATAATATATAAATACAATGTGTTTGTATATATTATATACAATGTACTGACAGTTTTATATTATTTTTTATTATAATATTATAATATATTATATAACATGACTTGTTGATATATTATTTAATATATAATGTATAAATTAGTCACAATAAGTTTCTTTTTCTTATTCATTTATATACATTCAGAAGCTATTGTCACGTACAAAAAACATATTTAGGGTAAAAGGCATTACTCAAGAGTAGAAGATAAATTTGAAGGCAATGCTGTATGCTGCATGCTGTCAGACGTGTGTCAGGGATCTCTGTAGCCTGCTGGATGGAAGTGACAGAAAGATAAAAATGTGTGATGTAATATTTATTGGAAATGATATGTAGCCTTTGTTTCCTGTGTTTGTTCACTGAGTGTGTGTGTGTGTGTGTGTGTAACAGGCAGAGGTTTTAGGAGTTCAGCTGCAGTTCGGCTTAAATATCCCTCGCGCACTACCGTTACGTAATTTCCAGTCTTGAGTGTGTGTGTACAGTGAGGAGGCATGTCTATTGTGTACATGGATGAGTAATGCCATGTGTAATACTGTGTCTCTCCCTCATCTTAAGCTCTCTGGTATGCAACTGTTGCTTTCCTTCATCTTCTTCTGTGCTTTCGGAGCCTACGGTGTGTGCTCATAAGACACACTTTTTAGAACTCCTCAAAAAAAAAAAAGAAAGGAAAGGAAAGGAAACCAGAACTTGTCTCAAGCTGTGTTGTTTTGCTGTTAAAGGATGAAGTGGACTGTGGAAATCCAGCTGTGAGAGATGATCCGTCTCTGCAGGAACAGGTCCAGGCCTGGCTCAAACAAAACCAATTCCAGAACATTCTTCAGCAAGGTATTCTGTGTTCTCTCTGCTTTCTTTCACAGAAGTGTAAAGCTGAGGTGTGGGAGGATCCTGTTTGTTTGTGGTATCTGTTCTGCTAGTTTGCTAATGAGAAGGATGTTTGAGGATGAGAAGACTTCATGTCAAACATCTTCGCTCTGTATATACTTTCTGCTCGAGTACACAGAGGAATTACCTTCATTATGCGCTCACATATGTTAAATATACTACTGCAGAACATTACAAGATAGTATTGTTCACATTTATTATCCGTCGTCAAAATAAACAATTATTCTGTCAAGTTGATTAGCCCAACACTAGGTGCCGAAACACACATAACATGCTTTATGTTAATCACAGTTTTTGTCCTAACCAGCCGCAACAGTTATACACAATAAATAACTGAACAGAAATGGTTTCAATTTCAGTGGCTGTGGCTGGGAACGAGAACATGTAAACTGTGTCTAATCACTGGGATAATCTCAGGTGCTTATTATGAGCTTTGTATAATCTTAAAGGGGTTTAATTGTAGTTTGATTATCATTGTGCAGGACTGAAATAACTATATTAAAGTGACAATGTATAATTTACCTCGGATCTTAAAAATAAAGCAAGCAAGAATGTTTAAACTGTGATATTCAAATGAACAGTGTTGGGAAAGTTACTTTGGAAATGTAATGGGTTACTTGGTTAGCTGTTAGGTACAAGTTAGCGATTAATAAGCAGGGTTAACCTTACAGTTATAATTTTACAACGTTAAGATGTTTTTGAGGTTAAATACAGATTTGAGATCATAACAAGAATAGCTGTGAGAGGAAACACTGGCATCTAAAAAAAGCCTTGGAAAAAACTATATAGAGCATTTACAAAAACCCAAATATGGAATAAAACGGTTATCAAAAAAGCATGTGTCTCATATTTTAGATCAGTCTTTGTAATTTGGGACGGATAACTGTAACATATTACACTTACATTTATATTGTAATTGAATTATGTAGCACCGTTACATGTATGTAGTTACTCACCAACACTGTGAACAAACGTGTGTCCCATAACAAACAGTTATATAGCCAATGAATATGTATTTGAAATCAGGTTGAAGTTTTGTGTTGAGTGCATAACAGCGCTTGCTTATTGGCCAAGATGTAGGATTGATTTTGTAGTGGCTTGTTTTATTGCTTGCTGCTAGAATCATACTGCATCGTGACTGGTTTAAATGTAGTGCGAATGAGGTTGTTTATGGTTCAGTTCACATGTTCGTGTAAAATCAAAATCGCATGCATCATGTTTAACTGTGGCGTATTCAATTAAAGTTTACATGAAGACGGCAAAAAGCCGGAAGAAGCCATGCATTGCAGGGTTATTTCCAAGAGTGAGAGATTTAAGCATGAAAACTATGCAAATAGTTAACTGGTCACAACAGAAATGGGGAAAAAAGAAAATAAAGTTGAATAAATAATTAATATTATTAATAATGATTGTAACTAATTATTTTGCCTACTTACATAGTTTGTTTACTTCACTGGTGCAATAATATAAAGCACTGGTGCGTTAATATGAATTCTTGTTCATTTTAAGGGTCAGACTATAATTTGATTTCAGTGGTGATTTGAGGATTAGAGTGAGTCGTAGTTCTTTAGTTTTTTGATGTGCGTGATATTTGCTTTTGTGCGACAGGTGCTTGTTCTCTAAAGGGCCTGAGAGTGAAAGTCTTCAGAGTGAAGTCCAAAACCCAGTGGCTGTCTGGAGTCATCACGCATCACGACCTGAACAACAGAACCGTAGCTGTCATGACTGACCAGGTGAGACTACATAAACACACTTATATATCAAGCTGCGTATAGTAAGATTATTTAAAACGTATTTTAAATGAAGCTTATTTTTTCCTCTTTAAAAGGTTTGTGAGATGAATGTAGATCCGTCGCTTGTTCAGATGATGTTGCTAGATGATATCACCCACTCCTCGCTGAAGGGAGACAACTCAAAACACACATCACATATCACCAAGATCAATAGAGTTTTTCTTGTGAGTGAAGACGTTTTTGTATATGTGTGCACAGAGTAATTGTACTCGTTGGTATGTCCTCATTTAGATGCCAAAGAAATGTTTGTGTTTTGTTTTTGTCTTTTCTTCATTACCTCTTGTTTTTTTAAATCTGCTTCCAGGGCACAGGAAGCATATCAAACAACACTACTACAAATGACCAGGTAGAGACTTTGAAACATTTCCAACTGCATCACAGCAGTATACTTTTACGTCCTCTAGTTAGAAAACACACTCTGTCTCTCTGAAGGTGTGCAGCTCCAGGCCAGCGCAGCAGCAGTCTGAGATGAGTACACAGGACTGCAGTATGGAAGAGGATGAAAAAGAAGGCATGAGGGTTAAAAAGAGGATCGATGAGGCAATAGGTAAGCTGTAGCCATGGGTAATGGTTATAATGGTATTACAAGCTCTATCTGTTTTACATTACATTTAGCTGGATTCAGATTTCTGGCATTAGCTTAATACAGAGTTCCCATTTTTTTAAATGTTAATGAGAATCATACATGTACAGTAGCTGTGTAACTCTTTCTAAATAAGTACTATTGATGTTATTTTTTTAGATTCTTCCAAATCTAAAAACAGCAATAGTGAGAGAAAAAGGAGGAAAGAAGAAGAGGAAAAAGATGACAAGCAGAGGAATAGATGTGGGTTGAAGAGGTTGAAAGCAGGCAGTGTGTCCGACCTGTCAGAGAACAGCGATTCTGAAAATTCCAGCTGCAGAGCGCAGGATTCATCATCGGATTCAGGATCAAAGACACAGCTGAAACAGCGTAATACTTCAAAGAGTCCATTGGACTGTGAGGTTCACCCCTCCCAAAGAGGCGGGGAACCCTCGCCGAACCAATTAGGAGAGAGCGAGACTCAGAAATTGAGGAAAACTTCTCTGTCTGATTCCCCTAGTGCGTCTTGCAACGGAGCATTCAGGAACACAGATGCACCAGAGTCTGGTACTCTTGTTAGTATTGGGAATTCGCAAGAGAAATCCGAAGGAGGGATGACGGAAATAGAGGACAGGAGCGAGGGGGCATCTCGTGAAGACTCAGAGGCTGTGTCTGCGCTTCTGGCATCTCAAGAGAGTGAGCAGCTGGTCTCCATGGAAGCCATATGTGTGCTGCTACATGCGTCACCTCTGGAGTGTGAAGGAACAGAGGCCGAGCATGAGATGTCGACTAATGATCCAGAGGTCAGAGGGTCAGAGTTCACCAACACAGAGCCTAGGGGGTCAGAGTTTAACCAATCACAGGTCAGGAGGTCAGAATTTCCGCATTCTGAATGCAGCAGTGGCAATGCAGTCCCAGTAGATGAGGAGCCTAGAGGACCACCGCCTTGTTCTCCAGTCATACCTTGCAACAAAGAGGAGGATGCAGATTCTAAACAGAGTTGTTCTCCAGCAGCAGCGAATGCAGAATATGGACCTTCATTTGAAGCTGCCCCCAAGCCTAGTGTGCACACCAGTCCTTGCTCTTCTCCCGAGATCATATCGAAGCCTCAGACTGTACGGGAGACGTCCAGGCAGAAGCAGAGTGCATCTCTAGAGATCGGCCAATTGAAGGACGCTGCTCCTTTTGCTAAGTCAATGGACAGGACCCTTAGCGGCCTTAAAATGGCACCCAATCCCAAAGTGACCTGCTCTGCAACTCCAGTCCTGATTCAGACCCGTTCTCCAACCCCGAACCGATCCAAAACCCCAACACATTCTCCTTCCCATACGCCTAATCGCACTCCCACTCCTGACAAGTCCACCAGAAGTCCCCTCATTGTGGACAGAAAGGAGCCTTTCACTATCTACAGAAACCCTGCACTAATCAGGACAGAGCTTGAGGCCCATCCCACCTACATTCAGCCCCCTCACACGCCCCCAAACCCCAAACATTACCTAAAGACGCCTTCTCCCTCCTCCAGCTCTCCCAGCCTTACCTCTGCTTCCTCCCATAGCAAGCTACTGAGTCCCTCCCCTCACCCTGCACACCTCTCGCCCATTCCCCTCCACTCTCAGTCTCCTCTCTGCTCCCTGAGCACACCCCACTCAACCATCCCTCATCCACACCTCCTCCCGTCCCTCCTGCCTCCTGCACTTTTGTCTGGACATCCTCGTATCGGAGCCCTGGGACTTCCCCATCATCCTTTGGCCCTTCCAGGTAACCCGTCTCTCATGGGCCAGACCTCTGGTGCAGCTCGCCTGGCACCTCTTGGTCTCTATCATCTCTTGTGGCCTCCTTTCCCCAATGGAGCTCATAGCTACCCTGGATTGGGCCTGTCTAAATGGACACACCCAGATGGTGCTGGCATCTCTGACAGCAGCGCGAGGAGTGTAAGTGGCCACACACATTTCTAGCATACGCATCCTAGATTCTGGAGTCAGTTAAGATATTATTATTAAGAGCCGTGGCACAGAGTTTGTTGCTCTGACATGTAAAGAGCTTGTGAGGAACTGGGAACTAATGACAGGAGGTAGCCAGAAGTGCTTCAGTTCCCAGCACAATCCAAAGACATGAAGGATCGGTGAATTGGACTTACGGTATCTGTAGATGTGAGATGAATGTCTCTGTGTGTTTGGCCTGTGATGGTCTACCCATCAATCCTGGGTGTTTCTCTGACTTTACTGGCATCCCAGCAACCCCACATGGATATGGGTTTTGAGGAATAGGTGGATCAAAGAAAGTCAAAGTAGCTTTTAACACAATTATAGTGGATTTTTAAAAGGAATGTTCAACCAAAAAATTAATCACTCAAAAAATGTTTTTTTTGTGCACAAAAAGCATTCTCGTAGCTTCATAAAATTAGGGTTAAACCACGGATGTCACATGGACTATATTTATTAATGTCCTTACTTCCTCTCTGGGGCTTGATCGTAGTAAGACCCATGCTGTCTATGCAGGGTCAGAAAGCCCTCAGGAGTTGATCAAAAATATCTTAATTTGTTTTCCGTAGATGAACGAAGGTCTTACGGTTTTGGAACGACAGCAGGGTGAATAATTACTGACAGCATTTTCTTTTTGGTGTGAACTATGCCCATAAGTATTTTAGAGTCAAATTAGGCTGTAAGCACTCCAACAAGTTGTATTGGTAGCACATGCTTTGGGTTATTCATGTCATTGTTTTGTATACAGATGATGATATTTGTGTAGTTGTTATGGTACTTAAGAGATCATAGTTATACCTCAGATTGTTACGGAGAAGTCTAGACGGAGCAAAGCACATACCCTGAGGTGTGCACACTGGAAAAAAGCTCCCTTTTTGCTAATTCTGCTGTAGACATTCTGGTATTATGCAGGCTCCTCTGGATTTTATAAGGCTGCCATGCAAGTCAATGACGATTGTGTAATATTGTCTGGTTTAGTTTTTAAGCCAATATAAAGCATGAAGAGGCAGGTTATGGTATTATGGACATATATTGCAGTGGGTTGTTTGAATTGGGACAGGCTGAATAGAGATGGAAAATGAGAAAGAAAGCTACAGAAAGCAATGAAAAGAATGATGAACTAACAGACCCCCCAACTGTTTTATTCATATGCTATCAAGAGGACATCAATGTCTGTAAACCACTATTCATCTTTACGTGTACTGTGGATATAAACAAGATTTTGTTTCTCAGTGTGTGTGTGTAATAGAGTACACGCAAGGTATTCTCTTGTATTGGAAGGGATTGACTTATATCCTTGCACACGGTTTCATTTTATTTAGTATTTTATTTCATATTATCTCCCTAAGCTTTGATGTCCTTTTATAGATAGAGATTAATCTCTCTCTATCAAACTAAAACTGGTCTTGTACATTTGTATGAAACACTGTATGTTTGTCTGTGTGGTAACAGAACACCCCAAGCCCTTGGATTTCTCAGCCCACCACTGTTACTAACGCAGACGGTCAAGGGTTACAACCCCCACTACCCATCCGACCCTCCAGTGCAGACCCTCCGAGAGTGTCAAGGAACACTCAGCATTGCGCACCCTCCTCTAAAACCACAGAGTAAGTAACTCCTACATGCTTTTCCTACTTTATATAATTTTTGTGCCTTAAATAACACAACATAGTTGATTTGTAACAGACTGACTACTTTCATATCACTTCACCATATTTTTTACAAGCTAGTAATGGTAGTCTAAAACAAGACCTGACTGTTCAATTATTTAAACTTACTTTATCAACCTTGAGTGTGCATTAACTACGTGCATTAATTTTGAATTAATTTCCTATGGTTCACTGTCAGTTAAATCTTACTTATTAGACATTCTGACAAGCTCTCTCCCACATTAATTCCTGCTGTTTTTGTTTCTAGAGAGCTAGATAGAAGAGCTGTCACTGAGAGCACACTTCTCCACACTCACCTCAAGTCTGAACATGAGCGTCTCGGCACCGCAGCAAGAAAAAATGGGCAGTCTTACTGCCCAGTCGCCCTTGAGTCGGCCCCAAGTCGAACCAAACAGCCACTTGTTGTTTATGACCTCACAAGAGAGAGACCTAACCACTACCAGGAAGAGAACCGGCGTATTCTTCAGGAGAGCAGTGAGGTGGCACCATTCACTGCTAAACTGGGCTCAGACAGAGAACCACAATACTTTAGAAACCCCACGTCTGCCAAGGAGAGGGAGCGAGAGATGGACAGAGACCGAGATGGAGACAGAGAGAGAGATGTGCGTGCATTCAGACACACTCTACCTCCCCGGCCACAGTCCGCCCATCCCACCCCAACCCTCACTCCGAGCAGCTACTATGCCTCTCTGTCTAACAGCGTGGAGAACAAGCCTCCACAGCGCAGAGTACCAGCCAGCAAAGAACTCTACGAGAGGCTCAGTGCCAGCAACACAGCTGCCCCCGTCTTAACTTCCTCCAGCTCACAGGTCTCAATGAGAGCCAAACCTCCTCCGCTTGTTAAACGCCACCATGAGAAAGAAGAAGGTCTGCTGGGAAAGATCACAGAGCAGCTGGCTCATAAAGCATCTTCCATGGAAGCAGTAGAGGTAGCGTCTGTAGAGAGAAGGAGGCCGGGTTCTTCTCTCATATCTGTCTCTTCTTCTCCACGCAACGTGCCTTTACTCCATCGTGCGCCTATCTTTCACCCTCCAGCACCAACCATTGTGGTTTCAAAAGACCCTGGACATGGCAGATTGTCCCCGCCTACTCTCACACCTATTCAGCCAATGAGCTTGCCAGGAAAAGCTCAGAAGCAACAGAGGCCACCCACCTTGTTGCCTGAACTCAAACATGTTGCCTTAGACGGGGAAAGACTTGTGCCAGAAAAAGCAACAATGCTGTTACAAGCCTACGATACCCAATGGGGAGGAGTCATGTATGGCAGAGAGAAATTGGGCGGAGGACACACAACAAATGGAGGTGTAGTTAAACCACAGTCAGCCACTGCATCAGTCATTGTACATCCAACAAACCACACACATACAACTATAAGTTACACGGTGTCTGACAGTTCAGTTTCCAAGATGCAGTGCAGCCACATAAGACCACTGGACCATTTGTCCAACCCACACTCAAAGGAGAGCAGTGTTCAGCATAAGAGAGGTGTCCTGTGGACACCTCTGGATACTGTTCATCCCATCAACATGACAGCCCAAAAGGGAGATCTCAGTACACCCATAAACATGACAACTAAACCTATTAGTACTCAACCCTTAACAAATATGAATGTTGCACACTCTAGGATAGACCTAATTGCAGAACACTGCAAGAGAAAAGAGAGTGGTGCTGTTCAACTGAAGATGGAGTCTCCTCCCACCTCTTGTTGCACTTCTAGAGACTTCCCTCACCTGAAAAAACACAGAGCTGGACTAGCTATTGCTGAATCTAGACATAACACACATACGATTCAGCCTCAACACACTACGCATCCTTCAAACGCTATGAAACATACCTCTCAACTTTCAAATAGCAGGTTTGAGTCTTGTACTACGCTCACTACACACCCAGCATGTTCTCCACATGCTTCAGGAAGAGAAAAAGAGCCTGTATTCAACACTAGTTTTTCTGAATGTCTCCGACTGGCATCAGGGACTTCCAGCCCTGTGCCGACAACCAAGCAAGGTTTACTTACCAATGAGCACTCACCCGCTTCAGCTGTAACCAACCAATCTCAATCTGGCCAGAACAACTACCATAAACTGAAAAAAGCTTGGTTGACCCGCCATTCTGAGCAAGACAGAGGCAACATGGTCTCCCAAACAGTAGATGGCACTAAGACTACTGTAACTTTGAACAACACCTCTGTGCCAATCAAACAGGAGGTTAACGGACTGGTGGATAATGGGTTCAGTCAGGATAAAGATCCATCCCTAGACAGCAGAAAGTCCAAAATATTGAACAAGAAGGCTCAAGAGAACAGGAAGTCGGGTTTAGAGGATAGGAAGTCTGCTGGTAGTGCTCTAAGTTTCAATTCAGAGGAAAATAAATCTGTCATAGCCGAAGAAAAACCAGTGACAGTGGCCAAGAAGTCTTCCTTAGATGATGTTAAACCTGTCTTGGACAGAAACGGCAAGCTGGAGGGCAAGGAGTCAGTTGTGGAGGACAAGAAATCTATTGAAAAGCGATCAACCCCGGTTCATGTGAAGCCTGAGAGGGAGAAACGAGGCGAGAAACGGCTATTAGAGTCCAGCGGTGACAGCGAGACTGGAGGAGACTCCGGCAATGAAAGCGAGAGTGGTGGACGAGGAAGGAGGTTTAAACGAAAGCCCAAGTCCTCTTTAAAAATCAAGCAGAATGACCACCAGAAGAAGAACGTAGAGGAGGGGGAAGAAGAGGAAGAGGCCAAACCCAATGGAACTCTGCAAAGTGCAAAGGATAAGCCTCAACAGAGACTCGCTAACAGCAGTGAGTTTTTCCACCTGTTTAAATGCCAAAGACAATGTTAATTATTAGAACATCAAAACAATGTCATTGGTATTACCGATGAGAAACCCCACAGAGAATGAGTGTCAATTATAGTTTATATTTTATTCTGGCTCTTTCACTTTTTTAAATCAAATGTTTTAGTGGCGAGTCACCTCAAACCTGATTGGTCTTTATAGAAGATTATTCTCCAGTGCCTAGAAAATATGAATAGTAAATTAACCTACCTTTTGAACTATTCAGTGTTTCATCTGATAGCAGGTGTTTTTAAGCAAGAAATAATAATGCATACTGTGCCAAAATGTAATTGAGTATCAGTTTCACCATGGCATTCAGAACTGAGAATGAAAGCCGTGACAATTCAAATCTTGCATAGTCAAATCAACGATGAGATATAAATGTGTACTTTGCTCAGCTATGTAATTTCTGCCTCAGATGGCATCCCCCGTTCTGTGCTGAAAGACTGGAGGAAGGTGAGGAAGCTCAAGCAAACCGGAGAGGCGTTTTTACAAGACGACTCGTGCGCAGAGATCGGCCCCAACGTGCAGAAGTGCAGAGAGTGTCGCTTGGATCGCTCACGTAAATCTCAGGAGCCTGCCATCTCTCCCGTCTTCTGCCGATTTTACTACTTTAGGCGGTCAGTCTTCAGTATTATTGGCACTGTACTTAAACAAATGTGATCCTCGAGCACAAAACCAATCTTAAGTGACCTGGGTATATTTGCAGCGATAGCTAAAAGTACATTGTACAGTATGGATCAAAAAATATATTTTTTGCCAAAAATCATTAGGAAATTAAGTATAGATCATGTGCCATGACGATATTTTGTAAATGTCCTGCTGTAAATATATTCAAACATAATTTATGATAATTAATGTGCATTGCTAAAATCTTTATTTAGACAACTTCAAAGGTGATTTTCTCAATCCAATCCTAACTAAGCATACGTCAATGCAAGCTTATTTATTCAGAAGTTGAAACATATTACTGAGTTTGTGGTCCAGGGTTATTTGGGTCTCATGAAGTACTGTGGAGTAAACCTTTAATGTCAAGTTTGTTTAAAACGTGATAATTTGCACATTTAATGAAAATAAGACCACCGGAAAGATTGTCTTTTTAAAATCCAACTGCAGCATCAGTCGGACAGCACAGTTTATACATACACTGATTCTTCCCCCTCTCTCTTCAGTCTGTCGTACAGTAAGAACGGCGTTATCCGTGTGAATGGGTTTTCGGTGTCTGAGCAGACAGATGAGGAGGCGGTTACGGTGTGGACGGGCAGCTCAGAGGACGAGGAGGACAAGAAGAAAAGAAAGATGGACCTTGAGACATCAAAATCCGTCCTCGCGCTCATCGGAGACGAGTTCTGCCAGCTCATAAAGACAGAGGACACTGCTTTCACCTGGGTCAAGAAAGACAGTATGTTTGTGTGGAATACACAAAGTCTCTTATTCCTTGTCATTTTGTCTTTTTCACCTTGGCCTGCTGTCTTTTTTTCTCACTTCCTTTCTTCAGCTCAGATCATGTGGAAGCGAGCAGTGAGAGGTGTGAGGGAGATGTGTGACGCGTGCGAGGCTACTCTCTTCAACATGCATTGGGCTTGTCATAAATGTGGCTTTGTGGTTTGCATGGACTGCTATAAAGCCAGAGAGAAGAAGAAAGCCAAAGGTCAGTTGCAAATGCATCACTGATTTTCCTATTGATTTGACCTAATTTACCTATAGGTTGCCCTTTTCTTCTCACCTCTCTGGAAAAACCAGCTTAGACTTTCCATTCTGGTTCAAGTTTGTTTACACTAGTTAGGTTTTGGTCTTGCTTGTTAAAACATTTGTTGTTATTGTTTGCTGACCAACATTGCCTCCCTAACAAGATTCCCATGGTCATGGAAAATTAGTAAAAATCAAGAATTGAAACTTTTTAGGATTAGAAAGTTGGAAATTAGTTTTTTAATACAAAACTAATTCAAATAAAAAAAAATTATTTAATCCAAATGTATCAAATCTCATTTCTAGTCACTGTAATGTTATTTAAAAATTGTATCATTTATAAATGTCTTTGCAAGTGCAATCTATATGAATTGTTTTTGAAATCCTTTCCCCAAAATTGTGGAAAACGCAAGAAAAAATCTAAACTTTATTGATCAAAAGACCTGTTTTCAGTTTTAATGGTTATGCTAGTTAAGCTTAAAAAACACGTGGGTACAAAAGCATAAAAAAAAACATATGCTGCTTTTTTCCAGCATTTTTTGGGGGGAGGAGCTGTTTCTCTTTCCAACAATTTGTATGCTTTATCGTTCAGATAAGGAACTGTATGCCTGGGTCCGATGTGTGAAGAACCAGCCACATGACTTCAAGAACTTAATGCCTACTCAAATTGTCCCTGAAACAGGTAAGCATAGGTATAGGTTTGTGTACTTATATTTATCTAAACATCTGGTTTTGTGTTATCTTTGACTACGTACTTCGTAGTAAAAGTAGTGCAATGTAATTTTTCCCAAAGTACTGTTGGACATGCAGAGGTCTGTGCACTCCATGAGAGAAAAGTTTGGAATTCCGTCTCATTGTTCCTGCAAAACTCACAACCCCAGCACAGCCACGACCAACGGACTCTCACCAGTAAGATGCCAACTTCACATTATGTATTAGTTTATTAATGTCCTGACAAATTTAGTTTTACTTTGCGTTTACTTTAATGTATTTGGCAGATGCTTTTATTCAAAGCAACTTAGATTGCATTCAGAGTATACGCTTTATTACTGCATAAATTAGGGAAGGAAACCCATATCTTTGGCATTGCCAACACAATGCTATACTGCATCGTTTCCAAAGCTGCTCCTGAAGAGTCCGGGTCCCTAAGAGTTAAGATTTTCAAACTAATTAAATACACCCGAACCAGGTAATCAAGGTCTTTAAATGCACTAAAAAGTACAAGTTTGTCGGAGCAAAAGTCTGCAAACATCGCCTTCCAGGAGGAAGACTGGACACCTCTGCTCTGCCACTTGGGCTACAGGAATGTTTAGATGCATGTGAAGCTAAATAATTGATTGAATAACATTTTATGAAAGAGTGTTTGGTGTGACATCAGCTTTCAGACACAGATCAGAGTGATTTGGAGAGCCGAGATCATCAGAAGAACTCCCGTGTCACGGTGAAAGCGCACACTGAGAAAAGAGGTAAGGAATGTCTTACACAAACACATCATTCTTCCATTCTTCACTTGTATCAACATATAGTTCACGACAAGCAATGCACAATAAGAAGCTTTATTGCTTATTTTTTCACAACTAGTGCTGTCAAAAGTAGAACATTAATGTGGGTGAATAATGATTTCCAAAAATGTCGGCAGTAAAAACTAATTCTTCTTTCTTGTGTTGTACTGTGCTCGTAGCATGTAGTATTATGTATGTTTAATCGTAAAAGCCATGCACAACGTTATTGACAGTAAACTCATTCCTTTGATAAGCAGCCATGGTATAAGCTGATAAATACCCCGGTATAATGTAGTGCCGAATTTTGACCCCCTGCCAGATTATGACTTCCCTAGTTTTGGTAGGTTTGGTGTTAGGTGTGGGGGAGGGGTTATGATTAGGGACGGGGTTAGGATTACTATTGATTTCAACGAGGGGATAATTCGGCAGGGAGTCAAAATTCGGCACAACACCGGCGAGAGCGTCAACATTAGCTCTCGCCATCCTGCAAAGCGGTGGACTGCATTCTGTCTGGTTGCCGCCGAAACGCATCATAGCTCATTGCCATAAAGTTAACCTTGATTTCAACTCTCCTCGACGTCATTAAGGATTTTGCCTTGGTGATTTTTTGGAATCGAGTTATTCGAAGAATAGTTTCAGCCCTAGATTTGAATATCTGCAATCTGAGGGTGAAAGTACTGAGAAAATCACCTTTAAGGTTGTCCAAATTAAGTTCTTAGCAATGCATATTACTGATCAAAAATTAAGTTTGAATATATTTACAGTAGGAAATTTACTAAATGTCTTCATTGAACATGATTTTTACTTAATTATGCTAATGATTTTTGGCATAAAACAAAAATCGCTAAATTTGACAAACAGTGTTATTGGCTATTGCTACAAATATACTCCAGTGACGTAAGAGCATTGTGCTCCAGGGTCACAATGTGTTGTGTGAGGCTGTGTTTCTGTCACTGGTAACTTCCCATTTTGCCTGCTTCTGACACAGTTCTGGCTAATTCTATGTATTTTCTGAGTAAACCGCTCTTGACCTGTTGTTTCCTCTTATTTATAGAAAAGACAGGCTGTGAAGGAATGGAAGTTCATAGTAGGAAGTCCTCAAGCCCAGAACAAGGATCAACATTGCGTGACCTTTTGACCTCCACAGCTGGGAAATTGCGTCTCGGGGCCACCGGAGGTGCTTTTGCACCAGTTTACAACTTGTCTGAACAGGTTAGATATATATAGACTGGTAACTAGAAGAATATAAGATGATGATAACTACACTAGGTGTATGACTCTATTCATGCTTCGTTCTTTAGGTAGCCCAAAACACTCGCATGCCCAACATCCTGGATGACATCATTGCTTCTGTAGTGGAAAATAAGATTCCCGCTACAAAGATGGCAAGGGTGGGGCTGAATCAGGATTCGCTGGCAGAAGGGGAGGTGGGACAGCGGCCGAAGGGTGTGAAGCTTGATGAAAGCCCATTGGCTGATCCCCACGTTATTGTCCCTCACGATTGGCTAGGAAACCACCGGCTGCTTTGGCTCAAAGATCACCGTCACCAAGGCAACCAAAGACTGTTCAAAGAGAACTGGACACAAGAGCAGGTTTGTAATGCTCCCGCTAGTGGAGTATTAACTATATCACTACAGATACTGGGTGAAAAGCAAATTAATTCATAAAAGAAGTATTGTTTTATTTTCTTAAAGTGCCCCTATTATGCTTTTTCAAAAAGTATTGTTCATGCAGTGTGTCATGTAGCTGTATGTGAACATAAACTATCTGCAAAGTTATGACGCTGACAGTGCACGA
>JAUCMT010000036.1:20340481-20364931 GCA_032357475.1 Enteromius thamalakanensis
AATGGTCAGTGCTTTGCTACAATCTGTATTGTTAAAAGCGCTATATAAATAAAAGTGACTTGACTTGACTGGTTTTGCCTTTTGAAGGCTGTGCTCTGATTGGTTGATTTTATTGAATCTGTGTACTCCAGCATGAGCTCATTCATTGGGGGTGGATGTTTTGTCTTTATGGATTTGAAGAATCAGTTGAGGAGCCCTGAGCAATATCTGCTGACTAAACAGGACAAGGCTAAACATCTGAAATCAGACAAAACATTAACAACAGCTAATTAACTCAACTTCTGTCATTCATGTCATGAATTTAAACAGTCGCTGCTTTCACACACAGATGAGAGGCATGAGAGTGGTATATGAGCTGGCCCGTGTTGATTCTCCATCTAATGATCCACGCTTCCCGTCCTCTCCGTGCTGCTGCTTTCTGTCTTTGTTTCTTGCTGATGACATGGGCAATACCATCAAACTATAGGGGCTTGGTCATCCATCTTCCTGCTCTTTCCTCCTACGCACGGGGAATTTTGCGTGATGGGGGTTCACTGATCCCTGTGAAAGAGCTTCCTATCCAGAAATACTTGGCTTGGATTATTATTCTATGCTTATCTGCTTATAATTTGGTAAATTATTCCTCATTTGATCAGATATCACTATACAATTGAATGCAACACAATTCTCCGAGCTCTTCAGGCATTACAGGAGGACACTCAGAGCTGTTATCTTAGGAAAAGGACACAGCAATAATTGGGTGCTAATAATTGTGGCCAACATGTATTGGACAAAAACATTTATTTCATCAAGAGTTTTTCTCCCCACTTTTAATTGTTTTACTTCAATAGTAGGTTAGAATTTTGTGAATGTCTTGAATGAAAGATCAAAAGGATAAACAATGCAGATTTATTTTTACAGCCACCTTTGCTCTGATTTACCAAGGGTGCCAATATTAGTGGAGGACACTGTATGTATGTGTATATATATATATGTTTACACAGACAGACAAATACACAGTATATATAAAATTGTGTACTAACTTAAACCCTAATAAAAAATGCACTAAACTAAAACTAATTTTTTTTTTTAAATAAATAAACAAATAAATAACATTTTAAATGAATAAACTATAATATAAAACAATGGAAATACTATAGACATATTATTACTAATTTTAGTATGAACTTTAATATAAATCTTATTCATTTCAGTTTTTAACTTAAATTCAGTCTTATTTAATTTAGACACCCTTAAGGTTTTATAACATATATATATAACATTTAAATACATACATATATGAGCATATCTATGCAACATTCACGCTGCCATATTTTATACAGACTGACACTTAATGAATTACAATCTATTGCACACCCGGAATAAACGACTAATGATTTTGGTACAGTATTGTGACATTAGCTCAGTTTCACATGAGACAAATAATATATATTACTTCATTTGCTAATTGTTAATTACTGACTGTCCCTTGTTCTCTGGCAGTGGATTAAACAGTAATTTAGTGGCTGTATCATCTCCAGCTCTAGGCATGCAAGCGGATTCTTTGTGGTTCTGCTGGACGGCGATTCGGAAACATTAGCCAAAATCTTAATGACCAGCCTGCAGTCAAACCAATTCACTGGGACAGTGTCTTACTCAAGCAAATCACACTTCAGATAGAAACGCACGATAATAAAAATGCAAGTAAGCAAATTAAGTAAATAGACTTCGCTAACTTTTGAGTTTTGAAACTCTTCAGTCAGGTGTTCACATCAAAAGTATGGAAAAAGTTATCAAAAGTAAGTATGGTGTAGTAATCTGGGTTGTTTCCAGCAAACACAGAATGTTCTCCTGACCTTAAAACAACGCTCTATTTCTAAAAAGGTAATGTTCTAAGAACGTTCTAAGAACCAAAATCTCTGGTTGGCTGTTGCTCTGGACCCTATCACTATAGGGTTAGCTGTTCGGGACACTTAAACCAAGCTCACACCTACGCCGCCCCCCCATCCTGACTCAAAGAGATGCTCTCTGGCCCAATCTGCTGGCCTCCCCAAATCTCTCTCATTACCATACCGGCCCCGATTGTGAGGGTGTTTGGAGGTGGGAACAAGTGCCTTGTCCGGTTTTTGGTTGGTTTCTCAATGAATGGAAAAGTACATATGAACCTCCTCTGAGAGATGTAGAGGACTGTATGTTATCAGTGTCGGCTGTGTTTGGACGAAGAAAGCTGTGAGGAACCCGGACGAGAGAAAAGCTCAATGCTGGTCATGAAAACCAAACAGACGTTCAGCAGAATGCAGCCATCAAGAGCGGTGAGTGTTAAACTCTCAACTGAATTGTGCAATGTTGAAGCAGTGTATGGCTGTGAGAACTGTTGTTTTCTTCTGAGGAATTAAGGTTGAGGACAAAAAACTATTTGAATTTAGATTTTTTTTGTTTTTAAGATAAGTTTAGGGTCAGTACTTTTTCCTTTTTTTACGAATAAGTAATTCTATTCAGCTAGAACCATCTAAAGGTGATGGTAAAATACATTTATAACAAAGGATTTCTATTTCTAATAAATGTTTTGTTCTTTCAAACTTTCTATTACCAGAGGAATCCTAAAGTAAACTGTATATGATCCTGTGTGACAAAAACAGTTGCTGGGGTATATTTGTAGCAATAGACAAAAATACATTGTATGGGTCAAAATTATAGATTTTTCTTTTTTTTTCTCCAACTTTCCAATCCTAAGAAACGATACATCAATGGAAATCTTTTTTATTCAGACATTTTTGTGGTTTTGTGGTCCAGGGTCATAAATCTATTTCTTGGTTTCATCACAAATATTGAGCAGCACAGCTGTTTCTAACATTAATATATTATATAAATTGATTCTTTATAATCAAATAAACATATTAGAATGATTTCTGAAGGTAATGATGTTGGAAATTCAGCTTTGCAGAACAGAAATACATTTTTAAAATGCATAAAAAAATTAGATGGAAATAATATTTCACAATATTATATTTTTCTGTCACATCTGACCAACTCCAAACTTTTTAATGCTCATTTTCTGATTTAAGCAAATGAAGAGTCTCTTTATTTGTGGATAAAGCAACTGATGATGTAAATGATCAGTTATCAAACCCTCAAATGGATTTCTTTGACTAGATCCAATAAATAAAAAGATACAGATGGAAGTGTGTACAGACCTAAAGGGGCGATTTATCAAAAAAGGCGTGTTGTGTTATAAAAAAGGAATAATGAGTTTTGGAGAAATCGCAGAGTGACGTTTGATTAATCGTCGTGTGCAGGGGTCACCAAACCCCCACGCAACACCAAAGCCAACGCAAACAAAATGGGCTGTGAACCCATCCCAACATGGCGCTGTGTGGGCGTGCGAGGCACACAGGGCATAAGAGGGGCACAAAGGGAGGGGGGTACTAAACAACCATCTGCTATAAAGAATTAATTCTCTTTATTTAACAATTTAATACAATGTTCGGTTTAATAATGACTACAATGGCAAAAATTGATTTATTTTTTATTATCATCATCAATATAATCAGTTATTTTTATTATCATTTTTGATCATATTTCGGCTATGACTGGTTTTCTTATGAGTTATATAAGTGTTGCGTCTTCCACAGCTGCAATTAACTTTTTCTGGTGAATAGCAGCGCTGACACAATAGCAAGAAATTTTTGTGTCTGTAGGCGTAAGACAAAGGAAGCAAACATTTGCGCTGCCCCCAACAATTTTGAGAATGAATAGATGTTTGGCTTTTGTGGGAAAAATGCTGTTTATTTAAAAAAAGACACCTGAACTCAGGAATCATAATATCACACTGTGCTGTTCAACACAGTGATTTCCAGTTCAGATTAAATCTAGATTCTTGCTGCTAGCAGACATCTGATTCTCTGAAAGACAGCCGGCTGCTGTTAAACAGGTTCAGACTGACTGCTGGAGGATGTAGCAGAGCTGACACTTCCAGATCAAGCACGTTATCAGAGCTACATCAGAGATGACAGGAAGAGAAGTGTGCTTCTAAATTCTCATTAATTAAGACGTGATTCGTAACAACAGTCCTCACTGAAAGTGTGATCAGCTTTTCGAAAACTCTTCGAAAAACAATAACCTTTCTGGCACACATAAATTCTCTAAGATAAGTAAATAAATAATAATGAGACTTTTGGCACAATTTACTAAAAATGAATAAATGATAAATAAATTTGAATGTATTTAAAGAAACACACACATACATTATAGAAATAAATAAATAAACCTTTGAGCACAAAACATTACTGAGATAGTAAAAAATAAGCAAGTAAGTAATTAAGTATCTAAATAAATAAAAAAACTTTTTTTGCCGCAAAACGCTTCTAAAGTTAAAAATCAAATAAATAAATATAAGTTTCTAAGCTTAAAAATGTAATGAATAAATGAATGTGTGAACAAAGAAAGACTCAAACATAAACGAATGAATAAATAAATAAACAGACCTTTTGACAAAAGTTTGCGAAGTTAAAAAGGAAATAAACTTTTCTGATGTTAAAAAACAAACAAAAAACAAACATAAATAAATAAATAAAAACAAACAAACACTTCAACAAATGTATGTGAGGTTACAAATTAAATAAATAAACAAACAAACACACACACACTGACACACACACACAAAACTGCCACAAAATATTACTGAGGTTAAAATGAAACATAAACAAACAAACAAAAACAAATAAATAAATAAAAAAATTTTGATAGAGATTTTTAAATTAAAAAAATAAATAAACAAGCAAACACAAACACACACATGTTGGTTTTTGTGATTAATGGGGACTCTCCATAGGTTTTTTATACTGTACAGACTTTATGTGCTAATACCTGACCCTGACCCTACACCTAAACCTTACAGGAAACTCTGTGCATTTTTAGATTAAAAAAAAAACACCATTTAGTATGTTTTTAAGCTTTTTGAATTAAGGGGACACTGAAAATCTCCTCATAAATCACCTTGATTTTGTATTAACATTGCCATACCATGTCCTTACAAATTTGTGTCCTCATAAACAACATAAACATGCACACACACACACACACACCAACTGCCACAAAACACTCTTGAGTTTAACAAGAAATCAAGCGTAAATAAATACATATATACATTCATACATAGACATTTTGGAAAAAAAGTTTGTGAGGTTTACAAATAAATAAACACACACACATCCAAAACTTCCACAAATCATTCCTGAAGTTAAAATGAAACATAAATACATGAACAAACAAACAAAACTGAATGAAACAAACAAATGAACAAAAATATAGACAGACAGATAGATAGATTTCATATTAAACCCAGCTATGATCAATGAAATAAGAGCTGAGGAGCTGGGTTTGCACTGACTGTACTGTGTGATACTGGCACGCACAGAAGCTCAGTCAGCATGCAGTGCTGTGTATGTGGGCGAGTGTGAATGGGAACAGAGAGAAGGCAGGCAGGCTGGGGGTGTCTGTACAGAAGTAAGAGGAGGGCAGATGCAGATCTATTCAGAGAGGCTCCACTTTCGCTAGGGCTCCATGGAGAAGGGGCTGTTCCATAGTGTGGGTGGCTATGAATTAGGCCTCAGTCGCACATCCAGCAAACGCTCGGTTGCTCATGCTGCCACAGATGAAAATAGAACATGGTGGCAGAAAAACAAAAAGTGACGAGAGAGATGATGAAGAGCCGAGGACGGCCTTACATGTGTCAGTCATGCTGAGAGAAAATAAAATACATTTGTATCTTACAAATAGGCTAAATATATAATATTCATAAGCATTTTAAAACAAACGGAAACTAACAGCGCTTGCAATTAGTCGACATATTTAGTTATCTACTTTGAGAAGCTTCAAAATGCTCTGAAATATAGGTCTAGTTAAATATTCAAACGAAGCCTGTTTGCAACTCCTACAAGGTACACTATGATTTCAAGCTGGTGTTGTGTTTGCCTGTATTTTGAATTGGATTGTGTTTTAGTGAACAGAAATGTGCGTGAAATTAATGGAGGCTGTCCCAGTAATGAGCTGCCTGTACTTTTTCTGTTGTTATTTTTTTATTTACAGTAAAGAAAATATAGCTCAGCTAAAGTCTTTTTATGGTTTAATCTAGTAATCTTGTTACCAAGGAAAACAAAACCGTTCCCTAGCCTATATTAATAAATCAGTTTCCTTAACTCTCTAGAAACTAGAATTACTTTCCAACATATTTAGATATCACTTTCCTGAACTTAGTTTTATCACGGTTCCTCTGTGGGACGTGAACTCGGCGTGGCTCGTTATTTTCCGTGTCGAGTTTCCCGGAACCGTCCCATATAAGTCAAAAAGGGCGTGTTCGAGATTACCGGATAATATCCATTTATGGGGTGCGCCCAAACCGGAATTCCTGATAATAACATAAACTAAGAGTCAATAAAAACTATAAAAAAGCATCTGTTTTTACAGACCACAAATTTATTTCGATACTATGAATCAACACATGCGCAATAAATTAAAGTTACAACAGAGTTAGAAATCTGTCTAAACGGAGCGCTCGTTGGCGTCACATGGCCAAGAGCACAAAAAAAGCCCAACCTGATTTTTTTTTTTGTGCTCTTCTGTCCTTGTATGGTCAGTGACGTCATGGGGCATTGACAGGCTCTTCTTAAATGCATACTACGACATAAAGTTTCACTTATTGCCGCGGCACATATGAAGGGAGCTGGTGAGCTGGCGCGCGCGTTTATGATGACTACACTGGAGTGAACATATTTACAACACATCAACTAGATCATAACAGCTCTGAGAGCAACTTAATAACATTCAACGTCTTTAAAATACAAGACCGAGGATCAAAATGACAGCGACAGCCAATAGCAGGGACAAAATTAACGCGTCTCTGAATGATCTGATGCGCTGTCTGCCGTCACACGGATTCTCTCTGGATGAGACCCCCGCGTCGTTCTTCTCTCACGGGGATGTGGGGGTTTGTTCGGACCAGTTCAGTGAGACGTCGGGAGGTAAGATGATATTAGGATGCGTGCAATAATAAAAGTGCTAATACGCATGGGGGCTGTATTTGAGTGAAACAAACCTGTGCTTGTTTGCTTAATTGATTTGCTCGTGAAGAAGTTGGTTGCAAACACCAAATTTAAAGCTTTAGTGAATTGGAATATTTTCTGAGGTACATATGGAATAGTTGTTGGGTAAACAAATCAACATCATAATGGTATGCAAGTCTGTCGTCATTGCATTGCATTGGCACAATTGATTAAATTCTTCTTCATATTTTATTGTGCGGTAAAAAGCTTATATCTTATATCGGGGCACGTTGTCACAGACTGAACGTGTGTGTTCATGAACTGTTTTTGTACTCCAACAGCTATACTAATAAGGAAAAATTAAATATATTTTGTAGCTAAAAGCTGGTTTTAAAATCGAACTCACACTGGTTTCCATTTGGCTGTAGTTTTAAAACTCCAATTCATTTAGCGGAGGAAAAACCAGATTATCAAGAGATACCCGCATATATTTTGCCACCAACATACTATCTTTTGAAAACAAATATCTTACAGGATATGTCTTGATACCACGTGCCGAATACGTGATTTGATGGAAACACACGCAACAAGAGGGAATGGCTCAATAGAAACGTCTTTTTTTTACTCCTACAGGTGGCTTGAGCACCGACAGCTTCGGCGTGGAAAAACGGGGCCTTGAACTGACAGACCCGAGCAAGTTTTCTCCACACAGTGCGCCTGTCGCCTACACGGGGAAAATTTCCATCGACGCGCAAGGAAGCTGGAATCAGGAGGGAATAATCAACTTTGTCAGCGCAGGAGTGCAAGACAGGCCACCTTCCCCGGGATCATTCTCCACGGGGTCCCATTCAGACCCTGACTGCTCCAAAATAGCCCAAACCCTTGCCAACATGGAGCATATGTACACAGGCCCGCCCCCTTACACCTGTAGTGCCGATGGTTACCAGGACCCCTCGGCTTACCTGTCGACCACAACGTGTCCAATAACTTACGCAACTCCATCCTACTCGACCCCAAAGCCATCCATAGACGGGACTCTTTTCTCCATAATTCCCGACTATGGAGGGTTTTATCAGACCAGCAACACCCAAAGGGACAACATGGCTGTGTTTCAGGACATTAAGCCATTTTCGTGCGCTTTGGAGTCTATCAGAGTCCCTCCACCTTTGACTCCCTTGAACACCATTAGAAATTTTACTCTGGCGTGTCCGGTTGACGGACCGAGGCCGCCTATGGATTGCACCAATCCGCAAAGCGTACCACTCAGGCCGATTCTGCGGCCACGGAAATACCCGAATCGACCGTGCAAGACGCCGGTCCACGAGCGGCCGTACCCCTGTCCGGCGGAGGGATGCGACCGAAGGTTTTCGCGCTCGGATGAGCTGACGCGGCACGTGCGCATCCACACCGGCCACAAGCCGTTCCAGTGCCGTATCTGCATGCGCAGCTTCAGCCGCAGCGACCACCTCACGACGCACATACGCACGCACACCGGAGAGAAGCCCTTCTCCTGCGACTTCTGCGGGAGAAAGTTCGCCAGGAGCGACGAGCGAAGGAGGCACACAAAAATCCACCAGAGACAGAGAGATAAAAAGGGGTCCGCGCCTCCTCACAGCTCGAGCGCCGGAGGCACAGCAATGTGAACTAACAATTTAACAAGCCCTGACTGCAGGGATGGTACTTGTTCCATTTAAACCTGGAACTTTGTGTGCGTGCGCGCGCACAAATATACGAAGGCAGCTCATGATATTAGTGTTGAATGTGGTTTGTTGTAGTACCTACGCAGCGTCCTTATCAGATCATATTTCATGGGGTGCAAAATGCTGTTATAAAATATAGTGTTTACAGTCTTTTTATTGACATTATTACTGTTGTGTGTCTTAATAAAATTATAATAAACGCAAGGTCTACTCTTTTTGGAATCCGTGGAAGGGATATTAAATGGCATCACGGAGTTATAACACTAGAGGTCGCACTTTGATAAACTAAGGGCAGGTTGCAAGTAGAATATACACTGCAATACTTTTTGGATTAAATTAATAGTTGTATTTAGCAAGGGTGCATTAAATCGACACCATTAACATTAGTAATGTTACGGAGTATTTTCAAATAAATGCTGTTCTTTTGAACTTAGGCTATAATATATATATATTATACATAAATATTATTCAGCAACATTGTTTTCAGCATTGATAAAAAATATATAATGCGTGCATTAAGCACCAAATCAACAGAATAATTCATGAAGGATCACGTGACTCTGAAGAATGGATATAATTCAGCTTTGCTATCAAAGGAATAAATGACTTTAAAACATGTTAAAACAGAGTAATATTACTGCTACTATAAGGGTTATTAGTGCATTTTTTTAATAAAATGGTGAGCTTAGGAGACCTTTAAACTGTAGTTGATGTCGGCTGTAAAGAATGTAAAAATGTATTTAAACAGTCAACAAGAACAGTTTCTATTGCATCTTTTATTAGCCGAAGTCTGCCTGAGTAAAAACAAACCTTTTAATCTCTTGTGTAAAAATCACATCCTTCCATTCATATTCTAATTAATTTTCCTCGCTTAGAATTGTCATCCTGGCTAAGTGCTTCACTGGCATAACTACCCGGAGTGTAATAAGTATCCAGTGTTACATGCCAATTTGCCAAGTGAGCGCCGTAAAGCCTGTTGCTAAACATTTCAGTGTTCTGATCGCTTAGTGCATTATTAACACAATACAGCAATAGAAACAATACGAGCAGATTCCTGCTCTGATAGGCTTTGTTAAACCAAATATCACATCTGCTGCAAATGTTTAAATATTCATCACATGCTAGACAAAGTGAATCCAGGCAACGGAGAAAGAACAGACTAGTTCTTTTGTCGAACCTGCACACAAAATCAGAACAGTTTGCATGCAACACACTGGAAATGTATGAACGCATGTAGAAAATAATAGCCAAAAGACAATTAAAGTTAAAGACAGCAGCTGTGATAAGTGCCTAGGTATTTCAAATAAACCACTTAGGTAGGCAATCTGACATGAAAGGAAAAGAACACAGACTCTCTTGATTTAGGCTGAGCCAGGTTTATAGTCAAGATCACTTTAGAGGGACACTTTAGGCCCTGGGTAAGGTTCACCACCACACCAGAATTCACTAGGCTGTGGTATTTCCATAAGCCACAGGTCACCAGGTTCCTGGGCTTCACTCTTTCTGTCTGCAGCCTCTGAATGGCCATGTAAAACTTTATAATAATGACAGTCTCTCCCTTCATCCGGGTCATATGGCGGTGATAAGATGTCAAGGAAAGCCGTGGGTCCGTCAACAGCGTCTATCTGGTGGATATTGTCCTTTTGGGGTGACAGCACACACGGGCCGTTCTCCTCGGTGTATTCCCCCACTGACCTCAGCACTGAAGGCCGAAGCGAGCTCTTCTGGAAGGGCATGAGAGGAGGGTTGAACTGCACGCCGCTGGCACCATCTCGAGGTTTATCCAACCTGTCGAAACAGCTGATTCGTACCTTGCCGTAAATCACTTTCAGCATGCCGTGCATCCCCGGATGATCGTGCAGCGGTATGGAAGCGCCCGTTTTCAATAAAAACACCCCCATGCTGAACGCGTCGGTCTCGTAGATGTGCATGTATGTAACGGGAGGCGCGATGCGCTGCGACGGCATCGGTGCACTCTCTACGGTCCGGGGAACAATCTTCAAGTCCGCCACTCTGACCTCCGCCATTAGGCTTTTCAGCTTGCTCAGATTGTCCAAAAACACTTTATTGTGTTCTCCTACAACCGAGGGGTGGCGGAATGTCGTGAGGGCCTGTTTGGCGATTTTCTGGACAGTGGAAGTCATGTTGTCTCGTGGCATCATAACGCGCAAGTGTCCGGCGTCAACTTCACTTTCAACTTTACGCGCCCTGCTCCTTCTGGGAAATCAAGCGCAAGTCCCGTTTTAAAGATTACCTTCTTATTGTGTACAAGCTTAAGCGCAGCCTTAAGTATACCGTTAACATCAAGCCATTCCTGGCCATGACTACTCCATATACAGGCATCTGATTCACACGTACGCAATGTCAACATTGTTATACGTCATGCAGAGAATTGTGGGAAATGTAGTTTCACGTTATTTTGAGACTCGAGTGAAACTAAAAAACGATCGATGCTACAACTCGCTCTTTAACATTTGTAAACTTTAACCAAACTCGTCTGTCACGAACAAAAATATCTTCGTTAGTTCCTGTTACGGACGTGGCATGTGATATTACATGTTTGGCCATTACTACAAATCCCAAAACATTTTTCTTCAAGGGGCAACGACGCTTCGGTCTTTCACACACAGACAATACTCGCGCTCAGAAAACGAAGTGTTAGTGTGAGACTGACTGGGAAAACAGGTCATGGATGATTGGTGACCACAAAAATATATTTGGACAATTAAAATTATAAATATCATCGTATTAAACATAAAACAGCTATCAAATCAGGCCGCATTTACTTTTAAGAAAGATCAGTTTTTTTACGTAGCGTTTTAAATTTCCGTTTAGTATTCTATTTGAGACGATAATAAATACAATTGAGTGTATGATGTATAAGTGGATAGTAGCTACATAGTGCGCCATTTGGGACACAGCTATAGTTTATGTTAGTTTGTCCTGTGTTAATTGCAGTGTGAAGCATAACCTGATAATTAGCGTTTCATTCAAGATATGATTTTTTGAAATCACAAAATTACATCCAGGTCACTCTGAAGAGAGAGCAGTACACAAATTCCCTCTTTCATCCACTTAAATAAACTCAACGGACACTCGCTGCACCTATTTCTTTCTGTACCAAACATTAAAGCATCAAAAATGTAATTTAAAAAGTATGACACACACAAAAAAAAACAATGGACAGCAATGTCCTCCTTTTATTTTTCACAGAAGAAAGAAAGTCTGTCACAGAAATTGTAATTGTTTCAACAAAATACATAGGCTTTTTCTACAATGCATCAACTTTTAACCATTAAAACATATTTGGAACAATTCAATTTTTTTTTGCTTTTTAACTCATCATTAGAAGGCAACTAATTACCAGAAACCCATTCCTGTTTCAATTAAAACCAATACAAGTCCCATTATAACCAGTAAAACCATTACAAATCCTGTGATGGTGTTTATTATTTTTATAGCAGGCCTGACAAAGAGACACCTACTGTACTCGCATATACATTTTTAAAAAATGAGCAAGCACTGTCACTACTTTATGGAAATGTGACAGCAGAAGATGAGCTTTCTTCCCAGTCCATATTGGCGTAAGTGTTAAATGAATCAGATTCGAAATGACAGGAAAGAAACGACTGCGATGAACCAGTAATCTCATTATCAGTGCACAAGCAGATTGTTGACAAGCTGGCTGTTTCTCAATCAATTATGACTCACAAACATGTTTTCATGACATTGTTTAAAAATATATATTTATAGATAAAGAGACATGTGGACAGTTTAGTCATCGGTGGTCATGTTGTTATTCCTGCAAACTTTGCCTAATCATTTGTTGGCATACACATAAAAACAGAGCGTCTATAAAAAGCTAAAGCTATGTAACAGGATGCAACACCACCGCCTACTCCAGTCCTCGAAGCTTGGAAAACCACATACACACTGTGTGTGAATCACTGTGAAGAAACATTTCAGATGACATCACAAGGACGCTTTACCGTGTCACTCAAATTCACACCAGACATTAATAAACCCATAAACTGTCGTTATGTTATGACACATATGACTAAAAAACACCTTAAGTGTGCTTTCTAATAATATTGGTCTGCTTATTCTGTCTCCTCCTAATAAACTTTCCTCACAGCCAACTCAAACAAACAGAGGCCTCGCAGGCAGTTTATTGGCTTTGCAGTAAACTTCTACAATTTAAAAAAAAAGGCTGCTGTAAAAACAGAGCTGTGAGGGTCTGTGACCCTAGTAAACTTCAGAAATGTGAAAGATTGAAATATTTCTTTGAAAATCAGATTGGTTTCTTTGAAACATGAAACGATAAAAGACAACATTAAGACGACTGTAAAGACAGTCATAAAGCAACAGTAAAGATATATATGTTATTCTGAATGTTGGTGGAACATTATTTCACTCATATTTGGAGTTTTTTATGAAAGTTATTTAAAACATTCAAGTAGATGTTATTTTGTGTCATCCCATATAGGCTACTGATAAGAGTATTTAACACAAGAACATTACTCCATGTAAGTCTGGGCTGAATTGGTCATGAATGGCCTCCGTTAGACAAAAAACCTTCTAAAATATGTAAATCAGAGAGGTCGTGACCTCAGCATTCTAAATGTAATGAGTGACGTCAGTCTGAGCCTTAGAGGCTGCAGCCATTAGAGCTTTTAATACGCTCGCACAGACGACAATCAGAGCCAACCAATCAAAAACACCACCAAGAGATTCTTTGATCTTCAAAAACATTACAAAGAAAAAAACATTAACATGCACCATCTTCTTATTTCGTTTAGAATCACTGCAGCTATTTATTACAAGCCTGACTCCTTCTTCACTCTCCAGTCTCTGTTCCTAGACGATATCTTTGTTTAATGTAGCAGAGAGGTCTTCGCCCTTTGACCATAGATCTATGAAGTCTGGTTAATGTGTGTTTCCATTCTAGCGGTTTATTTTCCCTGAAACGCAGCCAAACTCTCTGAGCATTACGGCCCCAAAGCTCTGCTCCTCTACAAATCTCTGGAGCATTTTCTGAAAAAAAATGCACACCGAAATGACATCATTTCAAAGCCAAATGTTTTTTATTCTTCCAGTGAACACAAATAGACAAGTTTGATATGATGATGAAGATAGTGATTTTATACAACGAAAGTGACTTGTGAGGTTCTGCTGTGACAAAAAGAATTATTTTCCTCACAGAAAGTGTCACTTAAGAAGACTTCATTTAATTTCACTAAAAATTGTAAGAATAAAAAAATAAATAAAATATGGGAGTAAAGTTTTTTAATTGGCATGTTTAATTCAATGTGTTACTTGCTATAGCTTTAATTATTTATGAAAATCACAAACAATTTTTGAGTAAAAACTTTCAATCACTGATGCCCTCTGGTGTTCATCCTTTGCACTGCACTATTGAACACATCTCATCCTACTCAGGAAAGTTTTGAGTATGAATTAAAAATTCATATAATTAAACTGGAAATTAGGTGCTGGAGGAGAACTGGACCCAACTAAGCCCGGTTCTCCCAAGGTTTTTTCCCCATTCTCTCATGGATGGGGGTTTGGTTCCTTGCCGCTGTCACCTCCGGCTTGCTTAGTTGGGGACACCTGATTTCCAGTGATTATCGTCGTTTACAGAGACTGTCTCTGCATTTAATAAATACATAGTTTAATTCTCGTCATTATACATCACCATCACTCTGTTCTCCTATTTGATAATGTTCAGTGCTTTGCTACAATCTGTATTGTTAAAAGAGCTACATAAATAAAAGTGATTGATTGATTGATATAAAAATCTAGAACATCATTATGGAAAAAAAGACAGTAAAACAATGAATGAATGTTAAAATGAATGACCGTTCATATTTTAATAATGCTGCAAAGGCCAAAAGAGATGGAAACAGGCATAGCATTAACAAATCAATCTTTAATGATCAATTCTAATCTCATTTCTATTATTCAGAATATCACATACAGCAGCAAGGATCGCGTGAGACTTCAGATCTCACAGTATCACAAGTGTAATACAGACGACAATGTTTCAAGAGAAAGGCACGAACATTAAAATAATTAAGTCTAGAGAAAACAAATTGAATATTTTGAACAGAAACCAACATGACACAACATTAAACGGTAGCTCAAATAATCATTATCATCAAGAAACACCAAACAATAGAACAAAACCCGTTGAAGCTATTTAGCTCTGTTCTACTTCTGATTGTCACATCTATAATGGCACACCTACTTTACTAGGATCCAACCTAGTTCACTATTCATTTTAGATATGCATCATTATGATACATCAGCTTATATTTATTTAACCAGTGATGGCTGATGTAATAAATAGCTGTTGAAGTAGCACACATTATATGCATTAATGCAGAACAGAATATTTAGATGTAGGTTATAGTATCTGCTATTATTGGCTTAATCAGATATATACTGAATTAAAAAGCCAAATATGACTGCTACTTGTCTTGTATATTTTTAAAATCGAACCACATATTGATCACATAATGCCAATATTATTTAAAATATGGCAGCAACTATAAAAGATGGTCTGAACCAGTGTTGTGCACATTGTGTTGCTCTGTATATATCAGCTGGTACAATAAAATACATAGGAACACTGATTCTATAATAATAATAAATAAACAAATAGACACATACAAAAAATCGCATGTGAATTAGGTTGAGCCCTACTTGACCTATTATGTCCTCCAGATTTCTTCTGTACAGTACCGTTTCTTTTCCCCGCACCATGAAAATATCGTCACATATTGCACAAGCCACTGGATAAAGCATTATAGCATGCTTAGTCACAATAAAATACTGATGGATGTGAACTACCTCATGCTCACACAGCACTTTAGATCTCTTTCAAACTAAACACAACATAAACTAGTGATACAGAAACCTAAAGAGACCACAAAAGACCGAATAAGATTGTAATCACAGCGTCATAACTGAACACACATGGACGACATTGCCACCGCTGAACAAAACAGTTTAAAACAAGCCTTATAACTAGTCGTTTTGATGCTTTTGTCTTCTGAACTCAGAATCCTAGTGCCATTTGTTATTTCAGCTCTTCAGTATTTTATTTCTTTCTTTTTTCTAAATGTATGAAGCCAAGAGGACCTATTTAGCAGGTCACATGCAACTTGTAGAATAATATGGGAAAGATTTAGAGCTTAAACAGAACAAAACAAGTAGCCTGAGCGGAAACGTAAGCGAATGCCGTCATTTGGCTTTTTTTGCCCCCTAAAACTGACTGGGTTCATATCAAGATGGATGAGATCCACCCTGCATCTGACAAAAAATACACACTGGTATTTACAAAACACTGATTTCGGATACGGTGAAGTCGAAGTGCTGTGAAGTTAAACTCAAATTAAGGTTATACTCAAGTGTGTGCATGCAGTGGTCCTTTATACAATCTATTAATAATACCTAGAGCACTACCCTGTTCCTCCGGTCTGTTGCTTTTATTAACAAAACCCTCTTCATTCAGAAATATTATACTGGACTTCAGCATTTTTGTACATTAAAGGGGACATTGGATGAAATGATAGCTTTTTTTGGTTTAGTTAGATGTGTCAGCCAGCTCAGAAAAGCTGAAAACATGCAGCTAGTATTTTTTCTAAGAGACTCTGAACCATTGTATGGATATACCGGAGGGGTGGAGTAGCAAATTAGCATTTAAAGAGACATGCACTGAAACAGGTTGCTGGGAAAAGAGCTGTTTGTGATCAGGTAAAAACTGACCGGTGCAGACATTTCAGGAAGGATCACGCCAACATGTGGATAAAGGGCATCTGATGTCCCCTTTAATGGACTTTGGTAGTATATCGCTAACTGTTTCCCAGTTTTGCCCGAGATCAGAATAAGTGCTACTGCTCCAGTTGTGTAGAAACCAGAATAAACTGCCTGGGAATTAATATGACAAGTATAAGCTGTAACATGCTACTGAATGCCACAAAAATAAATTGTGAGTTTCCGTTAGCTTGTATAAAGAACAGTACAGTTCGGACAGTCAGAAGCTGCCCATAGAGCTTAACATCTTTTGAATACTGAACATTTCAGTGTTAGATGCATCCTAAGAACTGTAATACTGTAATTATTATTATTTTATGGGATAGCTTACCCAGAAATGAAAATGCTCAAAATTAAACCATTTTGATACCAAATCATTATTTATAGTATATTTGTAGCAATGCATTGTATGGGTTAAAAGTAGAGATTTTTCCTTTTTTCCAAAAATAAGGTAAGCATTAAGTCAAGATCATTTTTTAATGAAGATATTTTGTACATTTCCTACTTTTAAAACTTTATTTTTAATGCATTGCTAAGAACTTTAGACAACTTTAAAGTCAATTTTGGCAATATTTAGATTTTTTTATACACTCAAAAAAACGATTTTACAACACTGTTCAGTTTATTTCAATGAACAACATTATGTTTGGTTCCCTTTTTAATCAACTGCATCGTGATAAACCGACTTGAAACAGTTCTGTTTTGTATCCCCTTCCCATCATGCTTTGCACAGGGCACGATTAGGATAGGATTATTTTGAAATAAAATGTTATTTTAGGCATTTTCTATAAAAATTATAAAATTGGGAGACTTGTTTATGTACAGTATAATGCTCTTTTATGTTTGTATTTTTAAAGGTCTTTTTGTATATTGGTGTTCTGGGTGGTTACCAGTGTGGTAAAGTGTAGCGCATGTGCTTGGGGACCTGCTAACATGAATCAAAGCTATTTTAATAATAATAAAAAAAACACTTTGGGCATGCCATGGAAGAATCAAAACCATCTTATGTTATGCATAACAAGTTGTAAAAGGATGTCTTCCTATGAATTTATTTTCCAGTTAAATGTTTTAGTTTGAATTCAACAAGCATAAAAGGTATAAATTATACATATGTATAAATTTCATTAAAACTATGTTTGATCAAACTGAGTTGACACAAATCAATTACATTTCATTGCATTCGTTTGTTTTTTATGAGTTGGCGCTACACATATTTATTGTTTGGAAATCCTGCCCTCAATTAAATTGAGTTCATCCAATGAATCATTTTTTTGAGTGCAGTTGTATCTCGGCCAAATATTGTCCAAACCATACATCAATGGAAAGGTTATTTACTCAGCAATTTTGAAAAACTGGCTGGTGGCAACCAGTCTGTAAACCGTTTGGTTGACCATTGACAAACAATTCAAAACATTTCCCTAAATATCTTCACAGGGCTCTGTGGTGAGCAAACGATGACAGAATTGTCATTTTTGGGTAAACTATCTCTTTAAACGGAAGGACATTCCTTTACAGAATCATTTCATAGTTCAGCCAAAGACCAAAAGTGCTATTGCTCCAATTATACAGAATGGCAAAAAGGATCAATGATCAAACTTCTTGGCGATTAATTTAAGAACACTTAACAACATCTGTACATATTCCAAGAGCTGCATGTTTAAAACGAAAGAGAACTTTCTTCCTCTCCTTCTAACGAACACGCAACAGCACCTTCAAACGAAGTAAACGATTTTGATATTTGCTACATACTTTTTCTTCTTGCTGAAACAGTGCATTTTTTAATGAGAGAAAGTTTGTGAACAAACTACAAGCTTAAAGTGCCATAAGATCTGACCTGTACGGCACAGGTTTTGCTTTAACATCATCCTGCATTTAGATAATATAACTACATCAATTTTCCTGAATAAGATAGAAAACAACGAGCATGTAACATTACTAACTACAGCTTCATGTTAGCAACTTGTAACGACAGCTCTATTTGAATTAAAGGGCCAATATTATCGTTAAAATATTTCACAGATGGACCATAATCACACTCAAGAATCAAGTAAGTATCAAATAACTAATCTGCGATCTGTAGTTGGACATCACTGTGGTTTACTGGGCTTTTGTATAAATCATTTTTACATACAGTGGTGTCCAAAAGTCGGTTTCTAGTGACAATGTAACATGAAAATCAACATTTCATAGTATTTGGTATGATTTTGCATGTGCATAAAAACAAATATATAGGCAGACTGGAGTAGTCAGGTTCTTGTAGTCATGACTCAATGAATCAAATGAACATCTGACTCATTTACTCAACTGCAAGTTATCATTACTTTCAGTTTTCACGTGCATCTTGCCATTTTCTGTACTTCTGTGACATTTCAATCAGTGTAATTATTGACTGGTTTATGTTTAGATATCAAAAAAGCAGTAAAACGAATTGTGAAATTTTATTTCGATTTAAAATTATTTTTTGCAATTTGAATTGATTTTAAAATCGAATTTATTCCTGTAATGGCAAAGCTGAATTTTCAGCATCATTACTTCAGTATTCAGTGTCACACGATCCCTCAGAAATCATTATAATTGTGGTGCTCAAGTAACATTTCTCCCCTTTAAAATGTTTAAAGCAGTTGCTATTAATTATTTTATTTAATTAAATTATTCATTGTATTTACTTATCATTTATCAACCTAAATATAGTCACTTTTGGTCAATTTAATAAATCCTTATTTCAAAAAAAGAAAAACGTATATGCTACATAAATAATGACAAAAACAACACTCATCAAAACGCTACCATATTGTAAATACAAAAAGACAATAAATAATTATAAAATAAGATTTTCAATCTGGTTTCAGACTTTGGACCCCACTGTATAGTTATTAATATCCAACATATTTCAGAAATAGTGTTATTTGCATGTACATTCATTACTATCCTCCACTTCTGTCTCTAAACCTCGTACCCATCTGACCTCCTTCGCTGGGACCAGCTGTCATAACCCAGTCTTCCTTTAGACAGTCCCCATCCAGACTGACCAAGTAACTGCTGCTCTTCATCCTGCTCAAGATGGTCTCCTGAAGACCTGAGGTCAAAGAACAGAAGCGCAATACAATAATTATCCTCAATTGCACGTATGAACCAAGTGTGTTTAATATTTAAGACTGATTAAATGAAAAAGAAGGGTAATTATTATTTATGGCAGGGCAACATGATCTTCTTCTATCTTGATAGGATCTAATGAATTACATAGAGGGGGCATACGTCTACTACAAGCCAAACGAGTGCCTTGAGTCAAAAAAGGACATCATTTTTCTAAAAATGTGGTTGGGTATAGGAAAGTAGAGGTTAAATGGTAACACAAATGACTCATTACTGGGGTAATGTGACTCTCCTTCTTAAAGTAAGACAGTAATGCAGTACCTGCTTTGTGTTATTCTGTGTGGACCGGGCTCTGATGGCAGAGGCACCTGAAATAATGACAAATCAGAGAAATGCAGAGTACTGACATATTTCTGAAACAGAAGTTAATTATTGCTGGGAAAGATACAAGTGGGTCATATCATGAGATTCATTATTGAATTTCCTTTTTTACATCAGTACACGGTCACAGACTTGACACTCTCTATCTACTCTTTCACTTTCAAGAGTCCAAAATTAACTATATTTTCAAATATAATGGAATAAAAAAACAACTATTTCAAACCATTCAAATATATATATATATATATGTTGACATACAGAGTGAGCTGTGCAGTAATGCCTGTGGGGGGCGCTCTGATAATACTCCAGCAGTCTCTCGGCCAGAGAAATCCTTCGCAAGAGGCTCTCAATGAACCGACGCAAACGAACCTTCCCACACATCTCATGCTGCGCAGCTGCTTCCAGAAACCTCTGGATGGTAATAACTTCCCTGCAATACAGTAAAAGGTAGTTATCAGCAAACTGCTTTATGAGACTTTTTTGTTCATATTTTCCCCATAACAGTCATCAATGTTTCCTTCTGTTTCTTGTTGCCCACCTTTAATACAACCAATGTAATGTTCAGCAAGGCTAAGTAATTTCTCGGTTTCATCATAAAACTCTCACCGTCATGTTGTTCCAACCGTATTGCTTTAAAATGTATTTTAAAACGCTTGTACAGAGCAGCTTGGACATTCTATTAAACATTTCCTTTTGTGTTTCATTAAGAAAATAAAGTTAAAAAGTAAACACGTATGTTCTTTTATCCCTGTAAATACTGAAATATGAAATAACAATCTGTTTTTTTAATGGAATATTTAATCCTTCAATATACTATGAAGTATATATATATATATATAGCTACATATTTGTTGTGTATTATTATTTTTATTATCTATGTCTTGTCTTGTCGCTGTCATTCTGTTGCACTGTAAATTCCTCGTAACATACCAGGCAATAAAGCTTATCCTGATTCAGATACATATAAATATCAGTTGATCTGTTTATATCTCCCAATAATATGTCTTAATAAGACAATATTTAGTGCTTAGTTTTATAATCAAAGCTCTGTTGGTTTTACTGTGTATGTGTTTTGAGGGAGACATATTACGCAATGCAATACAATGATGATTGAAAGACTAATAAATAAACACTCCTCTTTAGCTTAGGGTATCATATCTGATACATTTAGCATGATTTAAAATTATTTTATTATTTTAGAATTAATCCAGTAAACCTTAGCCAATTCAGTCCAAATAAATCAATATAAAAGTGATTCCTACATTTACTTTGTAAAGCTTTCAGAGCAAAAAGACACAACCTATAGGGACATTTTGATAAGTATACTAAATGGACTTTTACTTGCTAAAATAGTACAAACTGTCCATCAGACGACAGCAGGCATGCAGGAGATTGTGTACCACAAATCTTCAGCAACGTTTTGATCTTCTAAATAATTTAGAGGTCTTTTTTCCTTTTGAAATATAATACAGCGGACTTAAAGGAACACCCTTACTTAAAATAGGCTTATTTCCACCTCACCCAGACTGAAACAGTTGAGTTTTACTGTTCTTGAATCCATTCAGCCGATCTCCGGGTCACTTTTAGCTATAGCTTAGCATAGATCATTGAATCGGATTAGACCGTTAGCATCACGCTCAAAAATGACCAAAGAGTTTAGATATTTGTCCTGTTTGAAACTTGACTCTTTTATAGTTACATCAGTGTACTAAAACCGACGGAAAAAGGGAAGTTTTCATTTACTAGGCTGATATAACTAGGAACTATATGCCATGGTACTGCAGCAAAGTTCCTTGTATGAGCTTGAGAGTATAGTTCCTAGTTATATCAGCCTACAACAACTTTTCATTTTACGTCTGTCTTAGTACACGATGTAACTATAGAAGGGTCAAGTTTTAAATAGGAAAAATATTGAAACACTTTGGTCAATTTTGAGCCTGACGCTAACGGTCTAATCAGATTCAATGATCTATGCTAAGCTACAGTTAAAAATGCTACCGCCAGACCCGGAGATAGGCTGAATAGATAAAAATAGGTCACCCTGAAATGCTATGCTCTGGCAACTTGTCTTTACAGAGCTTAAATGATGTTTAAATCTGTCACTTACTGTTCTCTCCTCTCCAGCTCGTGCTCCGAGATGCTAAGCTGCTGCCTGAGTGTGGCGATCACTATAACAGCGGCGTCTACCTGTCTGCTAAGGGCCCGCTCTCGCTCCAGCACTTCCTGTTTCTCCTGGGCCAGGTGATGCGAGTGAGCGCGCTCACACAGGATAGCCGTGTCCGTCTGTGCCAGCTCTGAGCTCAGCCGCAGCAGACGTCGCTCCATGCTGCTATTGGCTGTCCTCATCATCCCCTCCAGCCTCTTCTCCACTGACACCACAGGAACCGAGAGGGGCCCTGCTCCAGCCGGCGCGTCCCCAACGCTGAGGCTTCTCTCTAGGCCGTGCTGCGATGGGGTTTGGTCAGCGCAAAATAAGTGCTTGTGCTCTCCTCTGGCAGTGGAGTTAGTATTCGTGCCAGCGTCACGTACTTTATGCATGTCGGAATTGGTAGGTTTGCAGCTTTCCGTGCGCTCTGTGTTAGAGAGATCCCTAGTGGATAGGAAGCTGCTGTCATGTTTAGTGTGGAACGGGTGGCTGTATTCTAGGTGAGCTCTGAGAGAAGAAAGGCTGTGGAAACGTTCATGCTCTCCACATCGAGGGCAGCGGAAAGGAAGCTGAGGAGGGGCTCCGGCTCCACACGTCTGCCCGCTCTTCACAAACAGCGCTGTGTTGCGTGTGCATACTTTCTGCTGCATGACACAGGTAACCTAACAACAAAAATATTACATGGTTAGCATCCCAGTTCTTGGGTATAAAAATACCATATCGCAGAGATGCCCAAACCAGGGCACGCAGGGCAAAGTTGAAGACCTTTGCTTTGGGCCAGCATAACAAAAGAAGGGGAAAATCAAGGGAAGAATGTGTCATTTTAGCATATCTTCATTTTTTATTTCCCTTTATATATTTTGCTTTGAAATATAGAGAGAATATAAAGGGATTCGACTTAAATTTGAAAAAAGACTGTAATTTAACTGTAATTTAAGAAGAAAAAAAACATTTGAATTTATTTAAAATAACATATAATCCAATAATAAAAATGTAACAAACATAATAAACATTCTTGTAAATCCGCTTTATTATGATGCAAATATTTTTAATGATTTTGAGGAAAATGTAAAAGATATTTTGTCAATGCACATATTTGCATATAATAAAAATAACTAATGATTTTTCAGTAATATTTTTACTTATCCTGTCAATTCATATTATTGGCATGTAATGAAAATATTTGTAATCATTTTGAATACAATGAAAAAATAATTTGTCATTGCACATTATTTTAATATAATGTAAATATTTATTGAGCTTTTTGAGTAATGTTTTAAAAATGGTCCTGTCAAGGTATAGTTTGCATAAAATGTATTTTCTATTATTTGAATTGATTTTTGAGAAACATGTAAAGTTTTTTTTTCAGTGCACATTATTTGCAAATAATGGCTATGTTCTTTCAGATTTTTGAGTATGATTAAAAAAAGGGTATAAAATACTAATAATAATAATATGAAATGTTACAACTTTTTATTTTCCATTAATGTCAGTATGGGTGAAGCTGTCACTGGTCAAGAATTAGGCTGTCTCTATATATCTGGAGCCAGTTGCATAAAGTTACCCTTTAGTGTCTTAAGAGATAGTCTGACCAACTAGCAGTTAGCCAAGAATAATCTGTTTTATTTTTTGCCTTTAACGTAGATTAATATAAATTTTTATGTAACTGAATTTTAAAAAATAAAAATTTAGCTGACAGCCCGAGGTTAGCAAAGAGACGTTAACCTCTGCTGGTGAAAAAAGAAGAAACTTTAACAGTAGCTTTTAATTCAAAAATAAATTATTAAAGCCCTGTGTTCAATATTACTTAAAAAGATGTTTATGTGTTTTTCTCCTTTCACATTTTGGTCAACAAGCCTCTTGGGACATTTTATCACAAACCCTTAACATTTATAAAAAATATATATATATATATATATCTTTTTTTCGTAGGCATCACTAGTGGAAGTGTTCAAATCTCAAACCTCACTGTCTAACTGGTTATTATAATCTAGCAAGCTTTTCACAAGACCTAACACAGACACAATGTGTGAATGTATATTAACTTCAAAAATTAAAAGACAGCATGTTGATGGTGGCAGAAAACTGACACCAACACTTGAGACTTGAGTCACAACTAAGCTGCGTGCTAGATTATACACTAACATAAATATAAACGCAACACCTTTGTTTCTGCTCCAATTTTTCATGAGATGGACTTAAAGATCTAAAATTCCTTCCAGATACACAATATTACCATTTCTCTCAAACATTGTTCACAAATCAGTCTAAATGTGTGATAGTGAGCACTTCT
>JAUCMT010000036.1:20365031-20390856 GCA_032357475.1 Enteromius thamalakanensis
GAGCTGTAAGGTCTTATATAGACAGGTGTGTGGCTTTCCTAATCAAGTCCAATCAGTATAATCAAACACAGCTGGAATCAAATGAAGGTGTAGAACCATCTCAATGATGATCAAAAGAAATGGACAGCACCTGAGTTAAATATATGAGTGTCACAGCAAAGGGTCTGAACACTTAAGACCATGTGATATTTCAGTTTTCCTTTTTAATAAATGTGCAAAAATGTCAACAATTCTGTGTTTTTCTGTCAATATGGGGGGCTTTGTGTACATTAATGTGGAGAGAAAAAATTAACCTAAATGATTTTAGCAAATGGCTGCAATATAACAAAGAGTGAAAAATTTAAGGGGTCTGAATACTTTCCGTACCCACTGTATATTTAAAGAAGATGATCAAACACATGTCGGTATACAAAACTATGTACTATATATATATTCAGCATAAAAAAATATAATTTTCATCCACTGATAACCACGAAATTACGACTACTTGAGTATATTGCTTCTATTAAATTCAGCATATCCACGGCTTAGGTTAATGTAAAGCTTTGGCAAATTAAATATATGCACCTCGGTGAGATCAAATGCATTTGTTATAATGGTTTACATGTATGCTTAAATCATACGACGATCGTGTCATCTCACATCTTAATTTTTCTATACCTTTTAAAACTGCCATGTAGATCTGTATGCAAATCTTCTTATGCAAGCAGGCGATCTACTGGCCAGGGTTTGAAATCAGACAGGTAGTCAGCTGACATTTTCTATAACACTAAGCATGCAGCCATACCTTAATGAACGAGCTCCAGTGGGATTGTGTATTGTAACCTTTAATCAAACTGTTGATCCTTCGGATTATCTGTTGCCTGATATTTCTGTCCGAACCCAGTGGTAACCCTCTCTGATTGCGATACAGTATAACGATGTCTAGGTGTATGAAGTCATCTGTGTACTAACGACGTTGTCAAGATTGAGCGTGACAGCAGCGACAGAGGTGACATTGATTTCTTTTCATGAGATGCTGAATGCAGTTTTCTTGTGCAAAATGCTGGTAAAACGTCATCGCATTATTTGTAAAACAATCGATCTAAAAGGATCCAGAAGCCTCGCTCTCACTGAAAAGATTCGGTCAGAACATTGAGGATTCATTAGAATGCAGTGCGGCAGACCATCGGTTCAAACTATTTAAAGACAGACGGGGGAGATGAGGGCAAAATCAAATTGACAGCCCCAACCCACTTCATGAGTATTCGCATAAACATGCTAAAATGTATTTTACAAAGTGATTATTATAAATGCTTAAAAACTTATTAATAAATCTCACTTATAAGTTCAAACCCATTTAGCTGGATGGCTATTCCAACCATTCCGAATTTAAAAATGGTGTCGCCCAACTGTTGTGTAGGCAACGGGGAGCTTTGAAAGAAGCTGATTGGTGGATTGGTGGTTGTGTAATCCGTTGGTTTGTTGTGCGGAGAGGGGCTTGTCTCGAGGAAGAGGCCAGTATGGATCCGCCGCGGGATATTCAACATTTTAAACGAAATATTGCCTCTCGGTCCACCGTGTCTTCGTGTTCCTCTCTCGCTATGGAGATTAAGCGAAAGAAAATAAGAGAAAGCATGTTTTTTCCGAACGAGGTGAGTTTGTGTTCCTGGAGTTCGCGCAGTGTCTGGAATGTGGTTGATGTTATTCAAGAATAACTTTAGCCGGCTCCTTAACGTTACTTATCACTTTCTCAGGACAAAGAAAGACATATGAAGCGATGCACAAGTGTGAATGACACGCAGCGGATAATAGAAGACATGAATTTGTTGTACATACGACAGATTTCTAAGAAACTAAAGGTCTGTCTGTTTATGGGAGCGTGTGATCATGTTTCACTGATGTTCTGTTTTGTTTAGAAATCCCCCAATGGGGCAAATAATTATTGATCCGGTAAAAATAAAAATAATCATGGCATATTTAAAACTGAAACATTATCACACAGCTCTAAAATTAGGATTGCTATTTAGGAAGTGTTAGTGTTTAGGTGTGTGTCTTCTTCACCAACCCACTCTCGTCAACGAATCGTTTCATGTGAATGACCCTGGGTCCCAAATTCCATACATACCCTTTCTGACATAAATAAGTTACTTAAAAAAATTATTAACATCACATAGAATTTAGGATGTATAGTATACACATCGGGGCGCAGGCTCGGAAGTTTTCCTAAATAGATTTGCTGAACCGATTCACAGAACCGATCCGTTCACGAGTCATCTGACTCATTTGAACGAAAGTCTGATTCGTCTGGGGCCAAATCTGTTATATTCTGACTACGTGGTTTCTTTTTATTAGAAAATATCTTCTAACACTAGTGAATATAAATGTAATACACAAGGGTTTATATTGTGCATAAATGATTATAGACAAAAGAATCACTGAATCGAAGTTTTTTAACATACTGTTCCAAAGAACCGATTCGCAGAAACGAGTCAGATTTCCATTACTTCCACTCACTTTCATCAATCCATTCGTCATTGAATGTTATCAGAGACCGGCTTTTTCTTTTATATAATAAGAGCTTAGAGGAGAGTGAGCTCCTCTTCTCGTCTATTGGTTTTGATGTTACTTCATTGCATCATTTTTATTTCTTCAGTGTCCAGACCAGTGGTGCCCAATACCCCTATCTCATCTCTTCATTAATCACTATGCTCCTGCATTAGGAATTATTGTAGAATAGATTGTTTGGTAGAGTTGTTCTCTCCCAGTACTTTCTGGTCTCTATACCCAGAACTGTGTTTTAAGAGCACTTGTATGTAAAGATACTGTATTTCTCCTGACTGATGGATTGAGTCCTTTCAATAGGACTGTGATATTCAGGAGAAGTTGGAGTTTGAGACACGGATGAGAGCTGGGGCTTACAGGCTTTTGGTTGCCAGTACTAAAAAAGAGCAGGTGTTGGATGCTTCCAGGAGTCTGTTAACCTGTAATGCCCGAATTAAAGCCTACATGAGTGAATCCCAGAGGAGGAAGGAGCAGCAGGACATCAGAAGGTTAGAGCAGCAGGTGTATTGCCAGCTCTTTTTGCTGAGTGTATTTAGTCAAAAGTTGCTTTACTTTCATCTAAATTATTATCAGATGTGCATATACAAAATAAATGCTTTCATTTATTATATATTTATTTATAATAAATGGTTTCATTTATTATATATTTATTTATAATAAATGGTTTCATTTATTTTAGGTCCTCAGACTCTCTGGACCAAATCCCTTGTAAAGGGAAGGTTGCCATATCTGGTAAGTTAACAACTTTTCCTGTTTTTGTGTTTGTCATATGTGTGTGTGTATATCATGTATCAGTTTGACTTTGGTTTATGTTTTTTTCTTTTAGGCCTACGGATTCCCTTGTTTTGGAAAGATACAGAACATTTCAACAGCAAAGGGAGTAAGTGACAATTTTATAATCTTAAAAAAAAAAAGATCAGTCTCCTCAAAAATACTTGGGAGCTGTTTTCAAAATTGATAAGACACGTCTCACGCACGGAAATGGCATATTAAAATCATTTCTGAAGCAATATTTGACAATGAAAACTTTTCTATTAAAATGGAAACCAGGTATTTCAAAATGTATTCTATACATGTAAATATATTCACGTATCAGTTTTTCTGATGTCATGTGTATCTGAACCCAACAGATGTACAACGGGTGGCAGTTTTTTGTTTGATAAAGATTGGCTCAGAGATTTTTGACACTGAAATGGTGATTGCAGATCCCTCAGTGACTGATATTTGCTTTGAAGGTGTCAAAATTTTGTAAGTTTTCAGCTTTCCGTTTTTCTTTCTGCATGTATATGAAAATGATGTTGTTTAAATGAGCTTGAGTGGCCTGACTGAAGTTTAAGTTCTGAACTCTATATATTTTCAACAGCTCTGAAGCTAAGCCGGACTTTGAACTGACATTTGAGCTGTATAGCTGTGGACTGGAGGAGGAGACAACCTTTGTCAGCACACCAAAAAAACTGGCCAGGAAGCTGCGCTCCTCTTTCGGCAGATCCTCAGGCAGGAGACTCTGCCCTCTTCTGGATGGAGGAGATCCAGACACTTTTCTCCAGTCCAACCCAATACCACTGTATGCAAGGATGGATATTATATTTATTAACTTTACAGTTAATTTAATTCTTATTGAGTAGGTAGAGAAATGTCTGTAATACAGGCTTCTTTTTTTTGGGACAGAGGTGCTCGATACTCATTGTTGGCGTACACCACACTGGGTTTGGAACAGGCAGAGGGGTCTTTCCAGTCTCATTCCCTTATAATAATGCAAAATGGTAAGCGCAACCAAGCCACTTTTTAATAATTCACTTAAATAGAGGTTCTGATAGACTATATGCCATTTGTCTGTCAGTGGAGGCTTCGTCATGGTTGCCATTGTATGGGAACTTGTGCTGTAAGCTGGTGGCACAACCTGACTGCATGACACAAGACATGATGAGCGGATACCTGAGCCAACAGGTAAGACTGGAACTTGTGCGTATTTAGGAAGAATTCATGCTGACATTTCGAAATGAAATGAAATTAAGATCAGTGTTTTGTTTTTCCACTCAGCAAAGTATAGAGGGTTTGCAGCAGCGCTGGAAGCTATACTGTGTGTTGAAGGCCGGACAGGTTTCGTGTTATTACTCGCCTGAAGAAATCCAAGCTAAAGTGGAGCCCAGCCTCATTATTCCCATAAATAAGGTAAGAAAAGTTAAAAAAATGGCTTTTATATTCTCATGCTCATTTATTTATTTATTTTTAAATAAACCATATATTAGATTTTAAAAACCTTTAACAACAATGGGAAATATTGCATTGGCTCCCCACTAAAATAAAATAATGTTAAGTGCTAAAATAAAAATAAATTAAAGCTTAGAAATATATATCAAATTAATGGTAAAAGCACATGAAACTGACTAAATTAAAAACAAAATAAACAAAGTATATAAAATATAGCACTGCTTCACCAATATTACTATTTTGGCCTGAAACCAAAAACGAGTAACCATAGGTTAAGTTATGACTCATGGCAGAATCAGATATTCGCCTATTTTTGCAATAAATGTAATATGAGCATTATAAAGTAAATTGTTTTAGATGTTAAAAATTTATTTTGGCATTACAACACTGTAAAATTTAGAGCTGCTAAAAATCTTTTAGTTTTTTTAAACTTTTGTAAAATAATCATCAATATCAAATAAAATAAAATCAAACAATCAACAAAATCTAAATGTAACAATACAATATGCTCTATTAAAAAAAAATCTGTCATTTACTCACCCTGGAGTAGTTCCAAATCTGTATGAATATTTTGGAGAAAGCTTGTAACCAGGCTGTTTTGGTTCACCATAGACTTCCATAGTATTTTTTCCCCTACTATGGAAGTCAATCTTTCTTCAAAATATCTTCCTTTGTGTTTGGCAGAACAATGAAATTCATACAGATTTGGAACCACTTCAGAGTGAGTAAATAATGACAGAATATTTGTTTTTGGGTGAACTATTCCTATATGTATTACAGAGTTTGTGTGTTCATGCAGGACACCCGTATTCGTGTGGTAAGAAAAGATCACCAGAAGACTGGCACTAGACTCAACCTGATAAACCCTGGAAGTGGAGACTCTGCCAGTCATGTGTTCATTACTGAAACCCCTGATGTTTTGCAGGAGTGGCTGGACGCCCTCTGGCAGCACATTTATGACCAGAGTAAGTTCACCTGACACCTATCAGAAATAGAATGCTACTTAACTGTCTGTCTCATAATTTAATATGAGCTTAATTCTTTAGGTCAGTGGCAACACACATGTAACAAGCTTATGGAAATAGAGATTTTGTCACCACGCAAACCCCCGCTCTTTCTCACCAAGCAAGCTGATTCCGTTTATAATGATCTGAGTGAGTGATATATTTATCATTGATTTCACTGAATTGGAAGGACTTGTAGTCCAACTTCCTGTTTTTCTGTTAATTGCTTGTTTAAAAATGTGTTCTTTTTCAGGCATCGGGTCCCCTGGGAAATTTGAGAGCCTGACTGATATAATTCACAATAAGATTGAGGAAACCGATGGCCGCTTTCTCATTGGTCAGGAAGAGGACACAGAGCCTCCTCACTGGGCAGCACTGTTTGAAGGATCCCGGCCAATAGTGGTACAAAAAACGGTTCTGTCACCAGGTAAAGAAAGCAATCAGTCTATTACGAGTCCCGTCACGGCCAGCAAAAAGAGGAGAGCACCTCCACCCCCGCCTGATAAATTACCGTTTGCTCAACCTACCAGCGTATTTTCCAATCAGGAGAAGGAGAACTGTAAAGGGGCGAGGCCTCGGACGGGGCGACCCTCGCTCGATGCTAAATTCTCTGCCATCATTCAGCAGTTGCAGAAGAGCCACACATCTACTCGTAAAAATGCACCCCTTGGACAGATCGAGCCCTGTCAGCACCCTGGCGTTCCTCAGAAAAGAGATGACGAGTCAGATATACCTGACAATCCTGGGAAAGAATACAGTCAGGCTCCTCAGCCACCTGTGCCGGCCCCCAGGAACAAACTGAGGATGTCATTCAAGAGAAGATGAACCTGAAAGCCTGGTGAAATTAATGAGGCACAAGACATCTCTTTGATTAATGATCTGCTATGGAAAGATCAAATGGCCTTGGGATTCATAAAGAGATAAACCTCTTGTCCTTTCATTGATCATATCAAGGGGCCAAGGGAATGCTGGGAGTGAATGTATGAATGGCTTTGGTTGTTTGTTAACTTGAACAAACACAGAGCATCAGACAAAATATGTAAAAAGTCTTACTATTTTAATTGTGTTTTAACGAAAGTTTTCAAGACTTAATGGTAGGCCAGCTCATTTCAATCATGATTTACTGTTAAATTCATGTGAATTTCATTCTTATAAAGCTAGTTGTCTGTAATAACTACTCATGATGTAACCACTAAAAACAAGCACTTTTGGCCAGCAGCTGCTGCATCCTTTTAGTGTGCAGTTTTATTTTTACCTTTATGACTGATTATGTCAAAGTATGTGTCTAGTATGAAAACAGGGTTTATGTTTACCGTTTTTTCTGAAATATCAGGAAGATGCATCAGGAACTGGATCATTTTTTTATGTGAGATTTTATATAGGCTAATAACATTTTAACTTTTTATTCTTCAAGAAGGGTTTAATCTTCATACTGTTGTACTGGCTAAAATGGTTTAAATGTTTTTTTTGTTTGTTTTCTTATACAAGGTCTGAGCACTATGAAACACTGTACTTAGTGTGTATGAAAATGTCTTGTTGGGTAAATTTTATGATATGTACACTTCTAAATGTTTAGGTAGCACGCACAATGCATTAAATTAACTTCTTGTAGATTACTTTCAAGATAATTCATGATGTTTTGGTACTTCTTGTGCAAAACATGGTTTCTGTTGTTCGGAACTATTCTAGTTCAGTTGTTTTGGAGTAATTGACTCTTTATCAAAAATGTTTTTCTTTGGGCAGTAATCTAGGAAAATATATTTGTAGTAATTTTGCTAAAATGAAATGGAACAACATTAAAATGTTGCACTAAACTGGTTTATTCTGATGTCCTTTATTCAGTACATAGATTGCCTTTTGTTATTGTAGTATTTTGATTAGAAATATTTTAGTTTAAAAAAAAACATAGAAATGAAATCATTCAGTTGAATTCCCACAGCATCGACACTGTTCTCTCAACGGTAAATCTGCTTTTCTTAAATAATTTGGATAACATCTGCCAGGATTGTTAGGGCACTTAAAATATATATAACATGCTTTTATACGAAGTGTTAGTTTTAATTTTACATAATTCCTAGACAATATCAGTTTCATCTACTCTTTATTTTTCAGTAAACTCGCCTGTGGTTCTGGCCAGTGCTGTTTTTTTTAGATGACTGCTGCAAGGTCCCATAAATTTGTTCCAAATTGCGCTCCATCTCCTGCCAATGCTGTTCCTCAAGAACCTGCTGCTTGTATCATATATTGATAAAATAAAAAACAATATCTATTAATATATCTGAAATGTTAAGCTAAATTTGTGACACGTTCTAGTCTATTCTCACCTTTTTGTTGAGGGTGGTCTTCACTGTGAGTGGAAGCACCTGCTCATTCTTCTTCATGCAGTTTTTTTCTGTCTTTCTCTTTTGTCTTTCCTGTTGTTTCTGCTCCAGGGTTTTCTGTAGGGTCAGCACTCTCTCATCCCTGCTGACAGCCTCTCGCAGTTCATTTCTCATTCTTTTCTCTTCTTGACTGAAACAAAACAGAAATAAGTCAGTCCTTTTTTAAACCACATATTTAACTCAAGGACCACAAGTGAAAATACTTTTGTATTTACATTTTTTCACTGTATAACAGCATAATAATTGATGAAAGGTTCAACTGAAAAGTAACATTCGAGTTCAGAACCAGATCTTTAAAATGCCAAAGGACCCAATACGGAGCCTTGTGGCATACCATACTTTATCAATGTAAGAGCTGGGCCCTGTTCATAAAATGAAGTTTACCAAATAAGTCAGTTTTTTTTTTAGTTAGTCTGACTTATTTTCAATTGATTTGGTTCAAAATAAGTCAAAATAACTGAAATGAGCTTGGCTATTGTGGTGAACTTGTTCTATGATGTCTGTTTTTTTACCTAAACAAAGTCTTTTTCCCCATGTTTAAATAAAACAAACATTTTTAATGTCCACATTTTCTTTTGGACCCAACTTTATGTTGATGCAGGAACAGGTGTGATAGGGCCAGTATGTTACCTGCGTAAAGCAGCCTGTTCTGCTAGATTTCTGCGTAGAGCTATATTGTCCAGCTGTTCTAGCAGTAGCTGCTCTTTGAGCTGTTTCTCCTGAAAGATGCGATGTCTTCTGTCCTCCAATTCACACTGCTCTGAGTCTCTTAGGAGTGCCAAACGCTCCCGCAGCTCCGCCAGAGACATCTCACACAGCAAATCATGACCAGCAGTCTGAGTTTTTAAAGATCACGAAACGTAAATTGTGGACAATATTTATTTTTTGGCAAATTTAAGAAGATAATTAACTAACCTCAGTGTCATCCATAAACTTCTGTTTGACCGGAGGGACTGACTCAAAAGCACGAATCAGGCGGATAAGCTCCATCTTTCTGCATAGCTCGGCCTGGGCTTCCTCCAGAGCTTGGCTGAGGAGTTCCCTGCTGTGTTCTGAGACCTCCTTAACTGGTTGGAAACAACAGTGTGTGTATTTATTGTCATGTAATGCTTTGCGAAAATATAATGCTATACGTATAACACTTTTTTATACCAATTCGTTGTTTAATTTCTTGCAGCTTAGCTTTGGCGGCTTTGGAGTTCTTATGCCCATCGGCCACTTGTTGCACCAGCTCTCTCATTTCCTTCTCCTCTTTCAGACGTTTCTCCGCATACTTGCGCATGAGCTCGGCAGTCTGAATCAGACATTTGATCATCATAGACATAATACCAACATATCATGTATTTCTGTAAACACCGACGTTTGTTGTGACATCACCTCCTCTTTAGTCTGCTGAGCTTTTTGGTGGTTGAGCTCCAGAACACGTTCTCGTGCAAGAACTGCCTCCTCATGGCTAATCCGTCCCTCCAGTCTTCGGCGCTCCAGCTCAGCTAGTTCTTCCTGCAGATCTTTCTCCTTCATTTCCTTCTGCCATTGCAGGAACGCAGATGGCTCACTTGCACCCAGCGATAATTGTTCTAATCTAAACATTGAAATGCACATACACAAGGATTATTCCTACACACACACACACATATATATATATATACACATATAAGATATATGTGAGATTTTTTCTGAATTTAGTTTGTTTCTCGCAAATTCTGATCTTTAAAAGGGCAAAGGACCCAACTTTTGAACTTTGATTTCAGCAAATGAGCAAATATTGTGCAAATAAGCCAATGCCATATATTTATTTGATCAGTCAATAATGCTTAGAAATAGTGCAAAATATGAATAGACAGTTTTATGGTGCTTTAATGGGGAAAAAAGTTGTTATTTCTTTAATATGCTATTAGTTGCTTTCAGTTAGGACAATGATGAATAATTTGGGATAATTATAATTAGTATAAATAATTTGTAATTAATTCAAGCAATCGCACAGAGAAAAATGACAAACTCTGATTCCCATTCAAGAATGTGACTCTACCTCTGTAACTCTTCTTCCAGTTGACGGTTATATAAAGCTCCCTCTCGCAGTATGGCTGTTGTGTTCAGTCTGACAGGTAAGCTGTTCGCCTGTGCAGTCATGAACAGACAACACTTTTTAACAGCATAAAGCCTCTCAGTAGTAGAATAAGTTAAAGTAAGATCAAAAGCACAAGAAACTTTTATCAATGCACATTTTATCTCGTCTACCTTTTGGGTGGCAGGGCTTCCAGAAGTATAAAGCTTGTCAAATTGGAGTTCAGCATCACGGCTTTGAAGAATCTGGGATATCACATTCTGTTTATCAGGAAATACACACATTCTTTTGAATTCGGTGATCCTAAGGCAATGAAGAAAAAGCGTAGCTTGACTGCTGCAAGACACTAACTTGAGCTTTCTCAGACTTCTGCGGATTTGCACATCTGAACTGCTGAGAGTTTGCTTCATTCAGGATTTGCTAATGGAGAAAGTAAAAAAAACAAAAACATGATGAGGTAATGTCAGAACGTAAATTCATGTAATAACTTTGCTTCCCACTATCTCTCAGATTGGGCTTACAAAAGCTTTCTGTCTGTTCCTCTGCTTCATATCATCCAGAATCTCTGGTTCCTTTGGAGATCTGTGAGTGGTGGTTGGTACCTGAGGCAAGCAAATGCCACAATCAACATCATTTTACCATCTAAGTGTAATAATGCAGTGGTCTCAGCCTTTTTGACTCATTGGCCAATGCAATATATAAAATCCACTGCTCATATTTCTGCTTTAATTATTACAAAGCTGCCTTTTTTTTTAGAGTATTACTATATCACATTTATGAACCAATATTTATTTTGTGATTTGTGATGTTTCACATGCTCTCAGATAAAATCAATAGTTATAGATTTTTAGTTGTTTTGGTTTAGCAATTTGTGTTGGTCTAATATCTGTCAACTGCTGAAAACAAAAAGGCGTTTTTCCCCCCAGTAGATAAAAAAAAAAGACTGACTCATAAAATAAACACTCAGCTATTTCAAGTATCTATATACTTGCCGGCTTGGACTTGTCCTGCTGTGGAATGACTTCAGGGGCAGGGAGTGGTCGAGCTTTGGGCTGGGTCAGGTTAAATTCTCTGGGTTTAGTGCTTTTCCTGGGAGATTTGTTTGGCAGATTTCCTCTGCCCATTTTTTTGGAAAGCTGATCCAACAGCACCTCAATTTCACTGCACCATCTGATAATAAGAACAAGGACATCTGCACATTCATACAAAACAGAAATAACGAAATAGTGCAAAAGCGTTTTTAGAGCAAGATCTGTGTTCTGGCATCAGGAAACAATAAGCCACACCCTTTCAAGCCTCCAGCTAGAATTCATATTCTCATTAGTAACTGAATGATTCCTAAAAACATCCACCTAATTCAACTGATGACATAAAGACTGTATATCTGTATTCATAGTGTGATTTAATGCAGCTAAAGGTATCAAGAGTATTTATCATCGCACTGTCAAATAACGCAATAGCGCTAATAAACTCTTTCTTTTTTTTATGATTATTATTTTACCTCATCAAAGGGGTGATCCAATTATTATCTACAAGAACAGCATCATAGATGTGACTCCATTCCCTCCGGATGTGTGTTGTGAGGTTGCTGATATTAAAGAAAAAACTCAGGAACTGAGATACCAGACAGAAAGCAAAGAATGAGTAATAATACAATACTGAAATATCAGTACTTTATACAGTTACTATTCAATTTCACTGTCAATTACATTTTCACTCCTTTTTTCTAATATTATTTGATGGTCCATAATAATAAACTAGTCCAAATAGTGCACGTAAAGGATATAATATGTGTATAGTACGTGTTTTTTTGCTTACTTTGTGTATTTTTGAGATGTCTAAAGACTTGATAATTCTACTGAAATCCTCCAGGCCCAGATCATCAAGACAAAACATGGCGAGATAACAGACAACTGACAAAATACAAGAGCAAACAGAATCATCATAGTTGGGTTATGTATATTACCATCAGTGGTTTGAGGAAAACTATTATTTGTAATACATTAACATTTACCAATATACAGGTTTCGATCCACTCGGAATAATTTTTTTCCATGGTGATTGTAAAAGATGTTGATCACAACATCCAAAAGCTTTTTGTGCGTGATACATCCATACAACGTATCAGTAATAAACTTCTGTTCAGAAGAGGAGAGTTTCTAAAAGACAGAAGACATATGATTAATATTTGCCTGTAATGAAGTACAGTGTTGTGTACATTACTCCAAAAAGTCATGAATTACTAGCTACATGTACTAATTACTAACTGTTATACACTCTCCATTGAATTACTTGATGAATCACTTTCTAATTCCCATGTGAACCCCAAACAGTTCAGCAATACAAGGACAGGGATGAAACTGCTGTCAAATAAATAACAAAAAATACAATTGCATACATGAATCTTAAACTGACCAAAGTTCTCAACGGAAGATTGTTAGGCTATATTAAAAACATAAATCTTAACATTAATTCATTATTGTTTTATATAGAATTGTACAGTTGTCTGTACAGTAGCCTATTTAATGCAAGTATGCCTGCATCAGAAGTAACTTTAATTAAATGGCATAAAATTAATTTTAGAAATGTAAACAATTGCAGTAATTAATAACCAATAATGCATTACTACCATTATGGACAATATTCATATGGAGGAGAATAGGCTGTGTTAGAAAAGAATAGCTAACGTTACCTTAAGATCCTTGGCATTATCCTCTGTAAAGCTATCAATGCACTGTTTGTCTTCTTGAAACTCGTCCAGGAGTCTTGTGACCTCGTTGACAAGTTCTTTGTAGTTCATCCTCACTGGATTTCGGAGCCAAATTAAATTTAATTTCGGATCAATAGATAGCGGTCCAATAATATTGCTATTTTTTACTCAGCTTTTCTGATTCTGAGCATTTTAATAAAATGATCCTTGTGTTAAGACCAGAGTTTTTCAATTTCGTCTCGAACAAGTTTACATATAAGATACTGTCCTGTGAAAAACATCCATCTGTAGCAGCTACAGTGTTTTGTTGTTGCCTGGCAACAGCGAGGCGGTCCGCCTTTTCCTGAGAGGAATCGTCAGTAGCCTATTACTGTTCTCTAGTGATATTCCCTTTGTTCTCTTTTGTCCAAAAACCCAAACATTTGCTAAAAAAATATATTAATAATAAAAATAAGATAAAATTTCAGTCACGTGAAGCGCTTAACAAAAAAATTAAAGTTGAATAAATGTGTAGAAATACACACATAATAATTAAAAGAATGAGATGGTGACAGGATCCAAGTATTATTTTTTCGTTATTTGTTTATTCATGTAAACTAAAAGATTTGATTAAAATGTAGGCAATTAAATCCAATATTTAGATATTAAAATATATATATATTTATAAAAACCCCGGAGTGTTTGGCAACCCCAGTGTAATCAGCCAGGCAGCGCAACTTCCGTGGTCAGACTGAGCGCTAGCTCAATAGCTTAGTCATGAGCAACCCGTGTGTTTGGGGACAAAGACAACCGCTCGCCTGCTGGATATGAGGGCAGAGTCCGAGCCCATGATTATCTAATAGTGGATTAACACTGCCTGTGTCTGTTTCTTGGCCTCTACGTAACACTGTCAACGAGGCTTTGTAAAAGAGCTGGCGCTAGCTTAGCGCGCTAGCTGTGTGTTTGTGTGTGTGCGGGTTTAAAGGTCCGGTTCGGGTTTGGTACGGAGCTGTCGCTAAACTGGCGAGGTGACCAATGATGAATCGGTTCCGAAAGTGGCTTTATAAGCCAAAGGTAAGCTTGCCATTAGTTCAGTTTCAAGAAATACTTATCATATAGCTTTATGATTAAGTGTATGTGTTTCAAAACCTAGCGAGCAGTCTAACGTTAAGTAGACAGCATTTGGGACATCGCATGATGTGGGCAGCCTGCCTACACTGAATTTGAGGTCGTCGTATAATACAAGCTCTGTAACAGCTATTTGATGCGAGCTGCCAACCTAGACAGCATTCTGAGCGTCATAAAATGTGACCTGCCTACCTAAGTTGACAGCAATTTTGGAAATCATATGGTAGCGTTTCTGTCTAGGTAGTGTCTTCACTACGTTTTGAAACACAGCCCTTTGCTGTTCATTCAGATAAATTTGTAACGAATGGGCTTAATCACAGCTGTGTGGGATGCTTTCAGCTATTAATTACATTCTTTGTTAAAATATTCAATATGAAAGCATATGTTAATATATTTAGATTGAAGTTATATTTGGCCTTTGTGGGGCCCATAACCTTCTTGCTGTCTGCAAATTGTATTTTAAACATCTAAAAGCACATTTCACTATAGTTAACATTGTGTTTAGTGATGAAAGATTCTTGCAATCCACACTTTGGGCAACTGATGCAGTTGTGTTTTGCGACTGTTTTGTTGTCAACTGATGTTTAATGCATTAAAGGCTTTCTGTGAAAAATTAAGGTCACTTTTCAGGATGTTAGAAAAGTGTTTTGTTTGAATTAAACCCAAAGTATCCCTTGAGGTATTGTTGTCAAAGAAGCCTGGGCCCACGGGGTCGGTTCTACCTCGATGACTCTGACTCACTTGGATACATTCTTCACAAACATGCTGTCATCAGGAATTACCTGCAGTGTCAGACGCTCCCTTAATTAATAGGTTTTTAAAATGAGTAAAATAGAAAATATTGGTCAAGATGTTTGTTTGGGGCTTATGTCACTGTTGACACAGGTCCTCATTATCATCCTTATTGTCTCTGTATCTGAAGCCATTTAGGCGGGCATCATTTTCATCACTTTGAAAGTCTATTGATTACCTGATGTTTGTATAGGCAGAAATATTTTGTCTTCCACAATATATTGTGTTCCGTGTGATTTTGAACTCCAATGGTTTGATTTCTTCTGTGTAGGCCTGACCGGTTTAAATCAGCTTATACTCAGCTCTGGTCCATGTCCCAGCCACGTGCCACTTTCAGGCAAAATCATGTGCAGATTATAAATGGTCACAGAATAAACAGAGGCTCCAAATGCTATATCAGTGTGCAGATAACACCTAACTAGAGTTATGCTTTGTTTATTAGAAAGTGTTTTTCCTTGAACTTCCATGTAACCACATGGAAGTTCATTGATTATTACTCACTGCACCCATTTTGGAGAATTTGCACTGACACGTATTATAAACATAAATAGAGCTAGTCAAAAATAGAAAAACATTGGCAATCTTAGAATCTTTTGAAAGACATCTGTTATGTTCTTCAAAGCTGCATTTATTCAATCGCAGTGAAAACAGTAATGCGGTGAAAATGTGTTTTAAGTTTATATAATTATTGCAATGTTGCCATCATAATTTATTTCTGCAATGGCAAAGCTAAGTCTTTATCACATGATCAATCTGAAACATTATAATATGCTAATTGGCTTCTCAGGAAGTCAGAAAATGTTATGCTGCTTGATATTTTTCTGGAAAGCATGATATATTTATTTTCTAGATTGTTTAAATGTAAAGTAAAAGAAGAATGTGTATATATATATATTTCTGGGACAATTTCCATAAGTCTGAAAATAAATAAAAAATAATTTCTTTAAATTGAAGTCCTATGTATGTCAGCTCTTGAAATACACCTGGTAACTTATACAGTGTCCCGTCTATGATGCAATTCATGGAGGATGTTTCCTGTTGAGTGCCCTATGGTGCAGAAGGGGTCCAAAGGTCTAAATCCTCATCAGTGCTCTTCACTCTAGTGCTGACAGCTATAGCCATAGCTAATTAGTATCTTACATGCTCTTCTGATATTTTGGCATATAGCACCAGGCGCTTGTACTTGCTTGCTTTAGCACTAGTTTGTTTGATCATCTGGTTTTTGATTGGTTCGTTTTTTTTTAGACCATCTGGTTACATTAGCTTTTTTAAATTCTTATTTACAGAGGTCAGATCCACAGCTGCTGGCCCAGTTCTACTATGCAGATGAAGAGCTGAACCAAGTGGCCACTGAGCTGGACAGTCTGGACGGCAGGAAGGACCCTCAGAGGTGTACACTGCTGGTCAACCAGTTCCGCTCCTGCCAGGTTAACCAGTTCACTCCCGTTACTGATCTCACAGAGCATAGCATTGTCTTGTTTGGCCATTTTTATCAACAAATGTTTCACTCTGAAATGTTGAAGATTTAGTTTTACAGTTGTGTATATAATTTAAAGGAGACCTACTATGCCCCTTTTTACAAGAGGTAAAACAAGTCTCTGATGTCCTCAGAGTATGTATGGGTTGGTCATGATGTCCTCAGAGTATGTATGGGTTGGTCAAAATGTGCTGTGTGAAGCCTGCGACCAATTTTACTTCTGTTTTGTGACATACTTCAGAGAGAAACAGAATATTTAATGAGTAAACTAGAGGGTGTGGCTTTTTTCCTACTGTGAGTTGATTAGATGTGGTATCATAGGTGTTTGAAAACCCCCCCATTCAAATCAAAACATGGAAACATTTAAAATATTGAGAGTTTAATTGCAAAACCAGATACTTTTGTCATGTTTATGTGTTAGTAAGCTTTTTTTTTCCTTTTTTTTTTTTTTACCCATTTAAAAAAAAAAAAAAGCAAATGCGGCTTGAGCTTAATTGGATTGCACAATGAAATGTTATCTGTTTTTGCAAATTAACTGTAGAACTCTTAATTGTCACTTTTGATCAATTTAATGTGTTCTTGACTTTTAGTTTTTCAGTACTTTTTCTTGTTTAACAGCTTACTGATCCCAAACTCTTAAATGGTGGTAATTGTCCTCAATCATGAAAATTGCAAATCCTGAAATAGAACCATTGAATTTTTTAAAAACATGGTTTCTAGGCACAGAAATCACAAATCATGAGAATTAGTGAATATAAGTAAATGTAAAAAAAACCCTTAAATGTAAATGTTCTAACACTAGTGTTGTTTCTTCACAATCTCTGGACAGGACAATGTGTTAAACATCATAAATCAGATCATGGATGAATGCATACCCGAAGACCGAGCCAACAGAGACTTTTGTGTGAAGTTCCCAGAAGAGATCCGCCATGACAACCTCGCCGGGCAGCTGTGGTTTGGGGCAGAGGTAGTGCACACTAACTGCTTACCTCTAGAACAAGCATCTTCCCTAGAGATATTTCTTGTTAACTTTCAATTGATCAAGACGATAAAGAACTTGATGATCTGCTTTACTGAAAACAGTATTGCACTGCAATATTTTACCAGCAGTGTATCATAGCTGTCACTTGTGGAGCAGGGGGTGTAACCCATCAGAAGCAGCGATGATATTATTTTCACTCCTCTCTCTAGTGCCTGGCAGCAGGATCGATCATTATGAATCGTGAAATCGAGAGCATGGCCATGAGACCACTAGCTAAAGACCTCACCCGTAGCCTGGAGGAAGTGCGCAACATCACCCGAGACCAAGCGCTACGAGATCTCAACAACTACACAGACCGCATGAAGGAGGCGCTCCGTCAGTTTGACAGCCTCTTCGCTGAGTTTGAGCTCAGGTACTTTAAAATGCTGTTTGATTTCTGCATCTGACCTTGAGATGTTATAATTATGATGATGCATGGAGTGCATTTTTGGTTTTGTACAGTTCATAAATTATTATAAGATACCTATTATTGGTAGTAATGATTTCACACCAGCAGAGTTAATGTAAAATAACAAAAAGGGATATTAATGTAATCATATCATGCATCTGTCTGTTGCCTGTTATAGCTACGTGTCAGCCATGGTGCCTGTGAAGTCTCCTAAAGAGTATTACATCCAACAGGAGGTGATTGTGCTCTTCTGTGAGACTGTTGAAAGGTGAATATTCAGATCTGGGATTGGGTATCGCCTGTTAACGCTCAATTAAAATACACACTGCGTCATGAAACGGAAAGAAACATAAAAGTAGTTGTGCTGTATTTATTTACTTAATTATTTATTATACACACTCTTATTAACCAAATATCTTTAGGGCCCTAAAGCTGGAGTATCTCACACAAGACATGATTGATGACTACGAACCAGCTCTCATGTTTACAATCCCTAGACTTGCCATTGTTTGGTAAGTAATATGTTTTTGCTCGACTGCCACCTCTAAATCCACTTCAAAGTGTTATTTTCCCCCACACTATATTTGTCATACTCTTTTCTTATATGTATTTCTGTCTGCTCATGTGGTAATGCTATCTTTTGTTATGTTTTGACTTATTAGTGGCCTTGTTATCTACTCTGAAGGGCCTCTTAACCTCGACCGCAAACCAGAGGACATGTCTGAACTCTTCCGGCCTTTTCGCACTTTGCTGAGAAAAATAAGGTACGGTTAGTGTTCACAATAGTCATTCACTGACTTCTGATATGGTCATAATTGATCGTGTGATATTTTGAAGCAATGATGCATTGAAGGCTTACAACATGTCTATACCACACCAAAGCATGCCTGAACGGTTCATTTGTGCCGTTTTCTGAAGCACGTGGAGTACGTCTGAAATAGAGTGGCCAACAATTAACTTTGAGTGTGTCATTGCACCTCATTCAATCTAGACAGTGTCACTGATTATAATGTCTTTGAAAGAACAGTACCTGTCAACACTGGACACAAAAAGCACAACAAAAGCAATTTCAAACACCTTTCTCAGGTTATGAAATGAAGTGTTTTGATGCCCAGTTTTTTTCTGTTCCAGGATTATATTTACATTTTAGTTTTCTTTTGATACCTTTATTTCAGTAAGAATTGAATGTGTCCTTGTAGCTTAGCTTTAAAAGTGCTTCCTCATATGGAAAATTGTTGAATCTCACAGACATGCTTTGCCTACAGTCTTATGATAGTTGAATAGAACTGAAATGCATATAATTTTAAAGTGATAGTTCACTAAAAAAAATAATCTTCTGTCATTAATTCCTTCAAGCCTGTAAAAACTTTAATTATCTGAACACAATCAAGACATTTGTGATGAAATCCGAGTGCTGACCCTTCATAGGCTGCAAAGGAACTTTCACAATCAAGGCCCAGAAAGCTAGTAATGACATCATTAAACCAGTCCATGTGACATCAGTGAGTCTACCTAAAAGTTCTTAGATTTCGTCAAAAACATAAATTTGTATTCTGAAGATGAACAAAGTTCTTACGGGTTTGGAACAACATGAAGCTCAGCAATTGACAGAATATTCATTTTTGTTGACTATCGCTTTACTTGCAACAGCACTGAGATTTAAAAACCCTGTTAAGTTTTTATGTAGCAACTAAAGAACATGGCAGATTTGAGAATCATATAATTGTGTTCTTCCTGTCAGAGACCTGCTGCAGACTTTAACAGAAGAAGAGCTCATGACGCTGGAGCGCAGCCTCTGCATCTCTCAGGATGGAGAATTCCCAGCAGGCTCCAATGTGCCGTCGACCAACGACCCAGCCGCTTCCACTGGTCCTGAGAGCCATCTTGAGACACTGGAACAGGATGAGAGAGTTGAGGAGGTGGTGGATCTCACGCTTTGTGTTGCCCAAGAAGAAGAAACTGTATGGAAGGAGAGTGAGGAGAGGAAGGGGCAGCCCGAGACCTCCAGTGAGAGTGAAGAGGAGGACACCACAGACGCAGACTTGGCTTGCTCCATGCAGTACGATGAAGAAGAGATAGAGCAACTTAATATGATGGTGCATCAAGTGGGGGATGAAATGTCTACGCTGCTTTCCCCTCCAAGTCAGAACCAGTCCCCAGCCCATCGGCCTCGGCCTTATAGGGGAAGTAGTCTGGAAGGTTCCAGTGCTGCCTCCAGCACTCAGGCATCTCCACGGAGAGTCCCGGGATCCTACCACGATGATGATAGGGTGTTCTTTATGGATGACCTTGAGTCTGGTGAGCTGTGCCGTGGACAGCTTCCTCTTCCTACCGTATGCCTCAGATCTCCCGAGCAAAGTCGTCCCGCCCAGTTGACTGACTCCTCATGCAACGGTTGGTTGACGGTCTGTCAGTCAAGCAGTGACGCTAATTTGGGTAGCCATCTCCAATCAGCCGAGTTCGTGGGAAACTCCGAAAGGTCATCCATGGTAAACGGCTGGGAAGGGTCCCAGGAAGAGGATAGCGTACAGACTGCGGAAGAAATCGCAAATCGGACCGGTGGAATGAAGTTGTCTGCCACGGTTATTTTTAACCCTCATTCTCCAAGCTTGACTGACTTGGCCGTCGTCGTGCCTCAATCCGTTGACGTTTCAGAACCTGGTGAGGGCGGGGCTTTAGTTGCCACTCAGTGCCTGCTGAACACCTGCGTGTGCTGCACTGGCGGATGTGTAGACAGCCACGAGGATGCCATGGAGCCTGCTGGACGGGGCATGGCACTGGGATTTGAAAAGCACAAGCTCACCATCACAAGCTCTGTTTTCCACTCAGCAGTAACTGCTGGCAGCCCAGGGAAGGGAAATGGACATTTACCACTCACTCTGCCCCCGTCCCAGGGCCACCTCACCCCTTCTGTACCACACTGTTCTGTGCAGAATCAAACGAGGGACGATGAGGGCAGTCAGGATTGTTCCCACTATCACTGCTGTGAAAAATGTGCCACAGGGGTTCTTCTGGCTCAGGAAAGAGGCTCAGGACAAGGAGAGGGAGGACCTAGTTGCACCCACCAGGAGACAGGATGCCGGACGCAACCTAACACTACGTTTAAAGGGAGATCAGAAGGTTTTGGAAAACAGCCTAAGGAGGATAACAGAAAGATCTCTAGGTTTGTCTACTTGAGTGTGAAATTTCATTTTTTGTGGATATGAGTCAGGTTTCCTTGGTTTTACTCTTTTCAAAATGTTTTGGTTATATTTTTTGTATGAGTTAATTTCATTAAGATGGTTGTTATTCTTTTTGGTTCTCATATTTAATTTTCATCTGTTGATCCCTCCCCCAATGTTTTTTTTTTTTTTTTTTTTAATTTATTATCTTTTTTTCCACATTGGTCGGCAGCAGTTCTCAGGAGTCCCCCCTCAGTTCTGTCCCCAGCAGTGACATTGATGGTGTTTCTGTCACTACATGCAGTTTGTCAAGTTCATACACACCCAGGTAAACAAGTATAACTTTTGGCTGATGGATTAAATGAATAGTTAGAAGTCATCATGACTATGGTTCCCTCAAACGTTTATAATTATTGTGCATTTGTACACAAGGGTCATGCACAATGGCTATAAATGGCAATAGACACCACAATCACAAGACAGTGTCACCATGACTAAGGTTTTAAAAACTTTATATGTATTTTTTAAGTTTATCTGATGGAGTTTAATGTCTCCACTGCTTTTTTTAGGCATGTAAAGTAAAAAAAAAAAAAGTTATCAGTTAGGTATTAAATACATATTTTATGCTATGGCATTTAACCCCCCACCCAAAAAAACGCCTTCAAAAAAATTGTGTTTTGCACAATAGAACTTAGCTTATTTCTATATTTTAGCACTTAACAGGTTATGTTTAGTTTTTGGTGCTTAGTCTTAGAAGTGTGTAATTTTGGTTTCCAAACAAGGTTTGCAAAAAAAAATAAAATCCCCCTTTGGTATTTCCACCCAAAGGCCAGTGGTGCTGTTTTGGGCTAATTTGAGCTGTTCACACAAACACAGCAATGTTTTATTAGCTCATAACACTGGCATTTTACCGCAGGTAGTAGTGTATGATTTTAGCATTTGACTGTCAAATGCATAAGCGGATTTAAAGAATACTTTATAAGCAGCATTTAAAGATTTATTTGTTGTTGGGATCTTTTGGGAGGGGTTCTTCTGACTCATTTTGAGAATAACAATGCTATAAACAACCTCTCAGAACATCTTGTTCTGACCCTCTTTATCTTCGCGATCACATAAAACTCATATGCATAATATATCATTACATCTTAGCATCCATATAACGGCACTGAAATAAAATGTATACTTTTAACACCAGTGATGAATGAAATGTGAAAATCAAGTCCTGTGATTCCAGCAAGCTGTTGCACAATTCTCAGTGTTCCCTCGGCCATAGGGTCACGCTTTCTGGATTAACTCAATTATGTAAAATTCTTTCTTAGGGAAGGTTGGCCATTTTGACCCTGTTTTGAATCTTGGAATTACTTAGTTATACTTTATTTTTTAATTACTGTTGTGTCAAGAAATTCCTGCAGAGTTTAAGTTTATCAACATTATAATTTGTTATAAATCAAACTTATTTCAATATAAAAAGTAAAGTTGGTTTCTTGTGTTCTTCAAAATTAAAAAGCCATTTATCAAGTTTGGGCAGAGCTGAAGTGGGAAACTGATAACCAGCGTGACAATGCAGTGAAGACAGGATTTAAGATCTAAGTCTCAAGTAGCTGCTGACAGAAAGGAGAATCATCTGGACTTGTCAGGCTGAGCTTGATAAGGAACTGCAAGCAGACTTAGAAAAGACAATTCTTGAATGTGAAGCAAGTTTGGGAGAGGTTAGGAATATTGTCCTGTCCAATTTGTGGTTGAGATATGGAAAGGATGAAAGGGAGGCAGAAATCCGAGAAGCAGAAAGACCCTGTGATAAATGGCTTGAATACCTGTTATTGCTGTAAACTGAGATGGTTATGAGTTCCAGCTGGATGGGGCGAAGACGAGAATCTAAGATGCAGTCACAAGCTTAGTGGTTTGGGAAATGTGGAATCCAGCAGCAGAAAAAAACAAGTCTGGAGATCAAAGTGAAAGATCTGAAAGCATACAGCAACAACCTCCAGACAAGGATGGTAGAATTCATCACGGCACAAAAAATAGCAGAAGAGACTTAAGTGAGGGTGCCGGAGAAAATTGAAGATCTAGAAAAAATACAGATTTTAAGAGCAAATCATCCAAGAAAAATCATTGATTTAATCCAAAGACTTAATCCTTATGAAGTAAAGCATGAGGTGAGGAAGAAAGTAAAGCTGAAGATACGGGGGCATGTATTGTGTTGTATGGCTTCTAGAGCTATGCACACAGACATGGTCAGTGACCTGTCAACTGAAAGTTTCCTTCTGGCCTCTAAGAGATTCAAGGCATTAAGAAAAGTTAACATTAACATCTCAGAAAGCTGTGTTCGGACCCTGGGAAAAACTGTGTAGGAGCCAGACCAGCCTTGAAAGGAGCTCTACATGTTCTTGGATCAGTTGCAGAGGTCAGAAATGGACAATCAGGTTTCCAAGCTTGGGACAGAATGGAGTTGGAAGATCCATCCAGCACACTCGCCTCACAGAGACGGACCTACACTAGCAGCTGTAAAGGGGGCCTTGCATAATCTGGGATGAGATGGAACCTTTACATGGAGTGAGTTCCAAACATTTCTGTATATGACTGCTAGCCTCACCAATAAAAGACCCATAGATGCCGAGTTCAGAGCCGGGAAGACTTTGTCGATTACATCAGCCCGAAATCTCTTCTGTTTCGACAAGCTGGACCTAAAGGAGATCTGAGTAGCTTTGAGTTTGAAGGATATCCTCATAAAAGGCTGCGAGTCATTCAAACTGAAGTAAACCAATTCTGGAGAAAGTGGAGTCAATTGGCTGGGCCTAACTTATTTGTAAGGAGTAAGTGGCACACAAAACAGCGAGATGTTGCTGTTGGAGATATTGTCTGGATAGTTGACCAGAATGCATTAGCTTGGCAGTGTCAACATTGATTAAAGGGGTATCGTAAGGGGTGTGTAAATGTAAAAACTTATCCACGTTATCCAGTTTTAACTGAGAAGTCTGTCCAAAGAGATAAAGAAACTCCTGCTACAATCCTTCATAGGAATTTAAGACAATTGATTTACTCCCTGTAGAAGGACAAACGCAAGAATAAAAGTGAAAGGTTATCAATGTGACCACCTTGGGTTGGTGCACCAGGAGGTCAAGTGGGAGGTGTTGCATCAAGAAATTCCTGCAGAGGGCAGTGTAGAGCAGGTACTGAGATGGAATCTGTGAGTTATGTTTCTAGGGGGGCAGTAATAAATGGTGCACCTTTAAGAGCAAATGGAGGTAAAAAAGTTTGGAGAGTCTTCATTGAGGAAAAAGGACTTGATTTTCACCCATTCAGCTCAAATCCCGAAGATGCAACTGGTATTAGCGTTAATATTTTCAAGTTTGGGCAGAGCTGAAGTGGGAAACTTGACAATTACTGTCGTTTGTTCCATAAGAACATTATATCACGATCATAGAATAGATGTATTATTAGATTTATTACTATTGCTAATATTTTTCTTCCCTTTCAGCCCTGTCAGTAGCCTGACAACCAGCTCGGACATGTCTGAGGATCTGGATCATCAGGAGATTCAAGTGGCTTTGCAAGCTGCCAAACTTGCTGCTCACAACAAAATTCGCTCCCGTTTCCATAGCAGTAGTGACCTCATCCATCGCCTTTTTGTCTGCATATCAGGTGTGTTACCTAATGATGTGTGAGCTTTGTAGCCTGATGGGTTTTGCTTGGTAATCATTTTCTACTTAATTACGCAGTGTAATTTAATACCAGAACACCATAAACCTGACTCTTTTATAAGATTCAGTCCTATAAATCACATCCAGTTATATTGTTTAAAGGGTTAATTCACCCCAAAATGATTGTCATTAATAACTCTAATTAATTAGTTACTCACCAAACCTTTAAAACCTTCGTTCATCTTCGGAACACACATTAAGATATTTTTTTTATGAAATTGGGAGAGCCATCTGACCCTCCATAGACAGCAATACAACTGAAATGATCCCAGATCCAGAAACATAGTAAAAACATCAATAAAATAATGGCTCCAGTTTTGAAATGCTAGGAGGATGCTTTTTTGCACGAGAAAAACAAATATAACATAATTTACTCAACCATTCTTCTCCCCTGAGTTATGTCTTTTGCCATATTATGTAAATGTAAACTTTTATTTTGGATGTGATTTAATGGTTTGACAGCCCTGCTATGGGATCGCTCTGAAGTGTAGTCTACTGAATGCAATGCAAACTATTTAATGTATAGCCAGCTCTATAAAACAATATCTGCCGTCTTTTAAATGTCTAAAGGTGTGGCTGATCAGTTGCAAACAAATTATGCGAGTGACCTGCGAAGCATCTTAAAGACTCTGTTTGAGGTCATGGCTACAAAATCAGACCAAGGGGACAGTGAGAAGCCGAACAAAGGTTAGTAGACGCAATGTTGAAAGAGACAGATACTCTAACTGCATGTTTTTATCACTCAGTGTCAGACATCATTAGTTTAATGTGCTGTTTGATATGCACCTCAGCTCCGTGTCTGGGCAGTGCTGTACTGGAAGACTGTGCTCTCTGTCAAGAGACCATTTCTTCATCAGAGCTGGCTGCCAAAGCCCGAGAGGGTCAGTTTGAAGGTTAGTTCAGTACACCACCTATAAGATCACAATATAAAGAGCTCCAGCCGTGATTTATACATGATACGGCACTGCCTCGAGTACCTTATTGCTGTTATAAAATGGTCACCTCACAATAAAAATATATTTATTGTTAAACGTTATGTTCGTTAAATGCAGTCCTTCCGCTAAACTTAAATGCAACTTAAATGGCAAGAAAATGTTCTGAACATGCCTCTCATCTAACGTTTTTACCTAAAATAACAAAACAATAACAGAATAGCCTATCCACTGTAGGGCTGGGCGGTATATACCGGTATATACCGCACGATATATTATGCGCATCTCATCAGTAAAGCCGGTTCTTTGA
>JAUCMT010000036.1:20425277-20456815 GCA_032357475.1 Enteromius thamalakanensis
ACATTACCTACTGTAAATTTCTTCATTTCAGACATTGTAATTCACCTGCTGTCTGTAAAGGACTCAAATGTGATGAAAAAAGTCATGCTGCTTCTGTGCCAGTGGTCTTGCCATTGATGTTTCTAAACAACTGTGCTTGTAAATGATATACCTTTTTATTTATGTATTTTTATTAGTGTTTTGTTTGTAATACATTTTACACACAAACAGAAAGGGTCAGTACTTTTTTTGAAAAGCAAGGAATAATTTAATTCAGCAATGATGATACATGTGAGCTTAAAAGCTTTTATGTTTACATAAGGTTTCTATTATAAAATAATTACATAATAACTTTATTATATAAAAAAGCAGCAACTGTTTCCAATATAATTTCTGAAGGATCATGTGACCCTGAAGAATGGAATAATGGCTAATAAAATTCAGCTTTGCCACCATTTGAGTAAATAATTTTTTAAGTATATTAAAATAATAATCTGAAAATAAAGGATACATTTTAATCGAGCATTTCCCACAAAATTGTTGATACCGTTATGATTTAGTTTGAACAAATGCAGTATCTATTTGCACCGTGCATTGTTCTTTAGTGTATCTAAAGCTAGTGGTGTAATAGAAAGAGCAGACTAATTTAATTTATTTCTCTTTTTATATTTGATGTCTGGAAATCAAGTTCAGTTTTGATAGGACCTTTTCCCGCAGCGCGTTCTGTTTGTCCTAACCGGCCACTGTAGTTGAGCGTACGTCAGTGCCGTTTAAGATGGCGGCCACCTTGAGAGGTTTTTCAGGTACGAAATGTGCAAGTTTACGTTGTTTGATCATAATACGTAGCTAAATAAGAACATGAGATTCTATAGACTCTTAAAAGTTGGCGTGCGTAATAATTAACGTTAAATTTTGTCCGCTACAGCGTGTACGTTAAAGGACAATTGTGCATTTGATTCGTTTCTCCTCGATGCGGTGTTTTTATTCGTCCTTTTACATAATTTCGATCTAATATGATTCTACATCTTTATTGTGATTATACTGTTTTGGTAGAATGTGAGGCATTTATGTGTCATGCTACTGTAAAATCAGTCATATTGCATTTATGTTGCTGTAATCTGTAAACTGGATGTCTTTCTCCTTGATCGGTTAGGTTTACTGAGACCCCTGTCGGTTTTAGGCAGAGAGTGTCTCTCTCCTGCTGTCAGACTCACACAGACCGCTCGTTTCTCAGCTGTAGTGCAGAGACATGTCTCTAAACCACTGCCTGCTGTTCCCACCGCTGCTCCCCTCCGACAGACTGGCCTGCTGAATCGGTAAAGCCTTCTCCATCCTCGCATCTGCCAGTCTGGCTGGCTCTTTAAATCTATTTTATTCTGTTTTTTCCTCAATTTTGGATATGTTACCAGTTCTTCTGGATTGAGTCTCAGTTTGTTCTGTATCTTCATGTCATTCCAGACAGACTGGATGATGATCAGATCTCTGGAGCACTGGCTGCTGTCAGACAAATAACTTACTGAATTATTACAATTAATGGCAGAATGAATGTTTTGAAATATAAACTGATATTTCTTACTGACACAGTACATCAAAGAACGAAATAACAGGCTTAAATATTTTTTAGCTGCTGAAAATGCTAGTGATCTGATAATTTTGACCCCTACTGTACAACAATTAAAGGAGTAGTTCACTTCAAAAATAATTATAATAATAATTCTTCCATAATTTAGACTGCTCACCCTAAAGTTGTTCCAAACCTGAATGAGTTTCTTTGTTCTGCGAAGTTCAAAAGATGATATTTAAAAGAATGTTTGAACCCAAACCCATTGACGGCCACATTATGAAAAAAGTCAATGGTTACCAGCTGTCAAAATATCTTCGACAGAAAAAAGAAACGGGTTTGGAACAACCTGAGGGTGAGTAAATGATGACACAATTTTCATTTTTGGGTGAATTATCCCTTTACACCAAACTAATTCCATCAGAAAAGGGGAGTCCATGTCACATCTATAAATCACTTCTTTTAATGGCCCTATCGCACCATGAACAAGTCTAGTCTACAACAATACAGTATTTTATTGAGTTTGCTCTAAAATGGGCAACTAACTATAATGCTCATAATCACATAATACATGCTCAAGGCAGAGAGAGTCAAATGGGGTCCTGAGTTTAGCTCCAACCCTCATTATAAACTCACCTGCCTGTAGCTTTCTAGTAACGTTAGACCTTGCTTTGCTTGTTCAGGTGTGTTTGGATGAGGTCTGTGGCTCTCTAGGACCCAAGTTGGGCACCCCTGCTCTAAAAGCCGTGCCTGCTTTGCTGGCAGACACTGTTTTGTATGTTACGTCTGAAGATTTGCTAATGGTGACCTCTTCTGTTCTGCAGAGTAACGCCCCTCATCCCTTCATTGATGCTTCAGCCGGTCAGGAACTTAACGTATTACAGTCTGAGGAAAGGCAAGAGGAAGTCTGTGAAGTCGGTTGTTAAAAGGTTTCTCAGGCTACACTGTGGCCTGTGGGTGAGGAGAAAGGTAGTTTCCTGCTCGTACAGTTATTCGGCATCATGTTCAAAATCCAGTCCTGGACTGAAACCTGGTCTTCGTGTGTTAAATAATGCCCTTCTTTTTTTAGGCTGGATATAAGAAAAAGCTGTGGAAGAAGTCAGCAGTCCGCAAGAAGCGCCTCAGAGAACATGTGTTCTGTAATAAAACTCAAAGTAAGCTGCTGGACAAAATGACAACATCCTTTTGGAAAAGAAGAAACTGGTACCTCAATGACCCGTACCAGAAATACCACGATAGAGTGAACCTAAAGGTGTAAACCCTGCTAACAAAAAGACATCAAGTGTGTGTAAATTCAGTATTTAAAAATGCACATAAATAAATTCTTTCAATTATTGCAATTTTAGAAATTGTTATTATTTCAAAGTTCATCCGTTATTGAAGACATTTTGCATAAATATTGCTGGAATTTTTGGTTCTGTTAGGAATATACTTTATTGAAGTGGGTGAGCAACTGTGGTAAGAAATGAATTCAAATAAAATGATTGACGAAACACTGAAAATTCATAACAATGTAATATCATATGTTATAAATCTTTATTTTTGTGTGTTCTGTTGTCTTTATGACCCCAACTTTTAACTAAAACCAAATTTAAGTGCAACAAAATAAAAATATACAATTGCAGTAATTATAAATAATATAAATTATATAATTTGATAAAAAAAAAGTTAATATTGTGTTTTGCAGAGTAAATAACTGACAGATTTTGTTTCACATTCACTTTTTAATTGTTGAATGCCAATACAGATCATTTCACTCTTTAACATCAACTTCTGTCTTTATCACTCAAGATATATTCAGCAAAGGACTTAAACAATGAGAAACGTTATATTCTGGCCTGCCAGACATGACAGCTGTGAAATATGGAGATATTTATTTATTTTTTATTTTTTTTATGGAGCTGCTGCAAGCTGATGTTTTAAGAAGATCAGAACAGCCTGGCACAAACAACTCAAAAATACACAACAGTTCAATTTCAAATGGTTTTAACAGACAGCCAGGACTTCCCTAGTCTTTAAAGGCGCAGCCTCTAATTAAGTCCCTGAATTTAAAAACACATCTTCATTTGATATGATTAAGCATGCATGTGTAATGACTCTCTTTCAAATTCAGATGGTAGTCTGACGGGATTCAGAATTTACATAATTTCGTTGATGTTAAAATGGATTAAGTTCATCATAGCTGAATGACAGAACACCCAAATCGACAACTAAATGCTTTTCACATGGTATGAAATTTTAAATGTTGTGCCTTTAATGACCTGAATATTCAAAGAAGCAACAGTCAGATGTTTTTATATGCTGTAGAAGGCCAAAGATGGTTCATACAGGGCACTTCAAAGTCATACCATTCCAGAGAGAAAATGCTGCACACTGGAAACACAAAGCCGACTAAAACATGTCCAACCAGATTATCACTATCCCAATGACTTTTTTCGTTCACATTGTAGGTAATATAACCCCAAGTCTAAACGAAATTGTGATAAAATGACAAAAACGTTCCTGAGCCAGATATTTTGTCAGTGAAGTTTGATATAACCATTTAATCAAACGCATCAAATCTGTCATTTGACAAAGCGTGTTAATGAGATTAAGATTGTCATCGTTTTCACAGTATAAAACGCATTGTGAAAAGCTTTCTAAATATAGGATGTTCTAAGATTCAGCCGTGTTTTTGAGAGCTCCTGCAACACAGGAATGATACAACAGCAAACTGTGAGTTCCCCGGTGATGCATGCTAGTGTAATTGCACAGTGTTTTCAGACATCTGTTTCTCCTCATATGACCAAATGTGTGACTGCTACAAAAGTAAAATGACTACACTGACTGAAGGACCCGCTTTGTGTTGTACCTAATCACCACCGATGCCTGCTCAACCCTGATAAGGTACTTTAATACTGAACGCGTTCAGAAAGTGGAGGCCAAAAATGTGAGACACATTCAAACTGTCAAAGTGAACACATGCGACATCAAGCAACCGAAGACGTTTAAGAAGCCAGCTAGAAAATAAGATAGAAAATATTCCATTAAAATAACTTCAATCAGTGCAGAGTTTTGAGAAGTGATACTGTACATACTGTACGCCTAATAATTAATAAAGTAAAGCAAAAATGTCCAAAAACAAATATCTACCTATCTCTTTGTGTCTAGGAAAGTTCTAGTGCATTTTTTTACAAGATGGTTATGTAATAACTTTTTATACATTTGAATTTGCACACACAATTTTTGACGTTTATAGCTGAAATGTTAAAAGAATTGTAAAATCCATTGCACTTTGTCCATCTATTTTAAATCATGTCAGGTATTGTGATAAATATCTTTTTTTGGTTCAGCTACAAGCTTTTATTAAAAACTCCCTTTGCGCAGGATGAATTATGTAAATTATGAAATGAATGCAGTCAAACACACCTACCATATCAGTGCAGTACTATTTAACTAAACACTTTGCTACTCAGTAGTTGTTAAGGGGGCTTTGGATGACCCAACATGAGTGTAGTCCCCTTTAAGTAGACAGTAAGTATTATGACTGTGCAGTTGGGACATGCATGCGTTTGTTTCTCCCAAAATCATACCAAGAAATCAGTCTAGACTTGAACATACCATAAATATGTACAAAACGAGTTTAATAACCCCCAAAGAGTCTCGGAGCAGCAGTATGTGCACGAACGTGTTACCTAAATGAAACCCCTCCCCCTTGAGTGTCAAAGATCAGAAGCGAAATGTTGCGCATCGCTTTGGTTACCTCATTATAGAGCAAGGTTGCTTTTGAATATTTGAACATTTTGGCTGCATTCCTTTTTTTTCTCTCTCTGCCTTCTCTTGTTGCGTCTTCTCATGTTGCAGGTGAGACAGCTAAAGCGCTCTCGGAGCATATGCACAGTCACATGGCTTCAGTGTCCGAAGAGAGGGCGTTCTTTGATCTGGAACGGGTGACGGGTCTTAGGGGTCTAGGAGGAGGCTGAGAGAAAGAAGAGGTGTGTGAGAACTATTAAAAATGAACGAGTGGAGCAGTGAAACTAAAAGGTCAAATCAGAGAGCGATGCACAGTTCATGTTTACTGTTCACAGGTAAACATGATCACATGATATGAGCAAGGGCGTGTATATTTTTGTCATGTGTCAATTCTGAAAGACAAACACGATTTGAGAATGCATGACTAAACATGCTCTGTGTACAAAGGCCTGTTTTTAGTCAGTTAGGTTGTTGTATTTGTGGTATGGTCAAAGGTTAAACAGGTAGCTAGCTTTGGTCATAAAAGAGTAAAACGACGTACACATTAAACAAAGCAAAAAAGCAAAGCAGAATTAAACATTAAGTATTATCTGTGGAAGCCTATTTTTATGGAAGCCCGTTTCCGCCACTAAATAAACATAAAAGGTTATTGTGACTTTATCTTTATGTCTGCTTTACATTTCACAATTCTGACTTTATAGCTCATAATTGCGAATATCTCACAATTCTGAGAAAAAGTCATTGCAGATGTAAAATTGCATGATAAAAACTTGTAATTGTGTGACATATAGTCGAAATTCTCTTTTTCTCAGAATTGTGAGATATAAACTTGCAATTGCTAGTTATAAAGTCCAATATTGAGCGGAAAAAAATCTGATAACTCGCAATTGTGAGTTTATATCACGCAATTCTGACTTTTTTCTTGCAATTGCAACTTTATATCTCACTATTCTGGCTTTATAACTCGCAATTGCAATTTTGTATAATGCAATAAAAAAATCAGAACATTTTGAGACACTAAGTCACAATAACCTTGTTTTTGTAAAATCAGTGGCAGAAACGAGTTTCTATATATTTCTCACAAAGCAATGCAACAAAATCAAAGTAAACCCATTATAATCATTGATACTCTCCACATTGGATGAGAACAGACAGTAAAATAATGCCCCGTTTTATTTCTGATGTACTCTATTGTACATATTTGCACTACTACAGGCAACAGGACAAAATGCATGTGCTAAATTGTGAGAAATAATTTGAGCCAGAATTGAGTAATTTTGAGATTTCGAGAAATTAAGTTGCAATAATTAGACAAAGTCGCAACTACAAGAAATAAATTCACAATTACAAAAAATAAAGTCAAAATGGCAATAAATATTTTGCAACTGTGAAACAAAGTTGCAATGAAAAGATATTAAATTTAGAAGTAAAATCACAATTACAAGAATTAAAGCTGAAATTGTAAGAAAGATGCTGTGATAACAAAGTCGCAATTACAAGAAATAAAGTCACAACTGTGGTATGTAATCAAATTAAAGTTGAAATATCCAAGAAAGACTGTGAAACAAATCTATAAAACTGCAATTACAAAATCTTTTCACAATCGCAAGTAAAGTCAATGCAGAAGTTATTTTAAGTCATTGCAAGAAATGATGTGTAAAAAAAATGAACACAACATATAGGATAAATAAATACAATAAGAACAAATATAATCACAAATACAAGAAATAGTCTATATATTCAGGAATAAAATCACAAAGTTATATAGAGAGACGTCATAATTTCTTCGAAATGTTTTAGTGGGTCTGTGTTTAGACTTGTCCTTAAACACATCTGAAAAAGTCAGCATGATCTAAACTACAAGAATGTAGAAATGAATTAAAGTATGACATCATCATGGCATTCTTGCAGTCACTGTTAGGACACTCACTCTTAAGAGTTACCACCATGCTGATCTTTCTCCATTTATAGACAATTACAGTGAAGTGAGAGATGTCTGTGTAGCTCTTCCAGCATTATGCAAGTCAACAAATCTTAATCTTAGCTGCACTGAGGTTATGTCTTGTTTAAGACAAATCTTCCAAGCAGCAAACCCTTTACAGGGCAGGGCTACTCTGACCAGCATCTACAAATGAAACCCAGTCCCGTTTAATTCCTGCTCAGCTGACAGCATCTGGAGAAGTAACAGTACCACCACCACAACAAAATATGGTCCACTGGAAAGGGGTGATCCCATTACACTTTATACGATACAGATTAGGTCAGAGCATCTTTACAGAGATCAACTGGAATACAGAAGAATCCAGTATAATCCAATGATTATAATCATGCTTGCTTCTTTCTATTTATTAAGCATAATCATACGCAATATGAAGAATACTTGTATTATCACTATTTCTCCTAAAACAAGTGCTTCTTTTAAAATGGTAAATCGTCTACCCAGTCGTTTACTTAAACGTCCCAATCTGGCAACCATGCGCTAGATATTCTACTTGAATAGTAGTATAATACAGTCGGCTTTTTTTTCACACAGTCTGTTTGCTGTTGACATTCTCTTGATTTGTACTTGTATGAAAGTGCCATAATTCTGATTAAATAAACAGTTTTCAATAGTAAAAAAAAATATTTTTTATTTTTTCCTATAGTGACATTTTATATACTATAAAGAACCATTTACCAGCAGAAAGGATCAGTAATAGGAGACAATAACAGAACTGTTAAGTATTTTCAATCCTGACCTTTTTGGGAGAATAAGTCTCTTATTTATCTTAAAGCCACACACATGTCTCTGATCCATCAGAGAGTCTTAAATCATCTTCCCTGCCACGTCTCTCCTATGACTCACTGTAACCGAATGCTAGTGGTGACTGGAGGTGAGAGTGTCAGACTCACTCAGAGACTCTCTCAGCTCTAGCTGGTAAACAGCAACATTGTTAGTGATTTAAGCGGGTTAGTCACAACACTGCAGCCAAGCAAGTCAACAGCTAACCACAGGGGTACCTCAGGGGCACGCCTCTTAAATCTGAATTGGACTGATGAGGTAAAATCCTCCCTCTCCTCAGGCTCCTCTGAAGCTATGGGCTGGGATGTGGATTTATCCTGGAAGGACTCAGGAGAAGGAAGCAGTGGAGTCGTGGGCTCAGGCTGAGGCAGAGTGGGCTGGGACGGGGCCGGGGCAGGTGTGGGTATCAGCGGACCAGGAGGCTCAACGGGGGCATATTGCTCCAAGTTCAACATCTCATATTCGGTCATGTCAAAATCATGCCCTGTACCATTACAACAGCACATAAGAACACAAACTGTGACTCCGACTGCACTTATACTCTCTCCTTTGAATATATTTTAATATTGAGCCAAGCGTTTTTATGTGTTATCCATTATAGATGTCGCTGTAGCTGTTAAGTTACTATAGTTAGATTTGACAAGGACTATGCTGCTAAAAATGATTGGTGCAGGGGAAAACAACTTCTTTCTCCCTCTTCTGATACATTTCCTTAAAATATGTCATTGATTTCAAATAAGTGTGATTTCCCATGTGTAACTGAAATAGGAAAGGCCTGTTTAACCCTAGATAATCAGATCTTGTACAAGGGAAAAATATACAGTGGGTAAAATAAGTATTGAACACGTCACCATTTTTCTAAATATATTTATATTTATAAAGATGCTGCTGCCATGAAATGTTCACCATATGTTGATAAGCCAAGGCACCAGCAGAAATATATCAGTAATTAGTAAGCAATCTTACAACCTCTCAGTGGAAATTGATATTAACTGGTTAAGTCCCGACACAAGGACGGTGAAAATGACAAGACAACGATCCCAAACAAAGCCAAGAAAACTCAATTGGTTTCAAAGACAGAAAATCAAGCTGACAGAATGGCCCAGCAAATCACCTGACTTGACCAAAAGCACACCTGAGCCATGCATGCAACTATTCATACCTACCTTTTCCCTAAGCCATTCTATTTTATTGCTCATAACTTAATTTCTGAACGTTTTGTTTTATGTGTACAGTATGTATTACTTCGGTTGTTAAAATTTCATGTCAACAGCATCTTTAGACATAATGGTGACACGTTCAATAATTTTACCCGCTGCAAAAGAGGCCTATTCACACGGAGACTGATAATTAAAACTATATTAGCATACACACCAGCGGACGAAGATGCTCTGTTATACGCTATACAGTATAAATTATATTGCCCTTCAACTATTAATGTGCAATTCTGTACAGTGGATTTTGATGGGCTGCTAATGTGTTTAGCATTCATCAGCTGAAACTAGAATTGCTCTAAAAGTCATTCCCTCATCATTGTCCCATTGTAACCTTATTGTACCAGGCCATGCACTGCAGTAGAACGTAACCCCCCACAAATCTAGTGACATGTTTTGAAGAAGTTCAAGTTTTATAGGGACACACTGGAAAAGACACAAGTGCAATGATGTAATATATTGTTCTAGCGCACTTTTACACAGAAAACAATAGAAAAGCAGCACAATTTAACGAAAAACAACATTCTTTCTGAAAAGCCCCTTATAGTGTCGACTTAGCAATAGACTGTTTAATAAAATGTATCATTCCTGGTTAGAACAGGCCTTATGTCTTGTTATTAAGTTTGTGTATTATGTATTAAGGAATAGCTGGCCGACACATAAAATATGGTTAAATAAGTAATAACAATGCTTATTTATTATTTTAAAAAGTATCCGAGGAACAAAAAAGAAGAGCTTTAGCAGAATTTCCTACCAGTTCTATTGCATGTATCCAAAGTAAACAGGAAGTGAAAACACACACACACACACACACACACACACACAATATATTAACAGGTTTAACATCATTGCCATATGTAAATGTGTAAATGAGATTTGAGCGTGGGAGTGATAATCTCATTCTGTTCCTTAAACCATTGCATGACTACAGAGCACTTGGAATGTTGCAAATAATTGTGTGGGTACTTTTGGATCTTTTTCTACGACCCTTTGAAGTGTTTTGAACAGCCCATGCCATGCACTTGCATAGTATGGAAAGGATCAGCAGGAACATTCTGCCAAATACTTTTTAAAGACACTCATAGGGGTTTGAACCAACATGACTTTGATAGAACTTTCTTTCTTTGTTTTTTTAGATGATCTATCCTTTCCTGAATCACAGTAACATGCAATATGTAAAGAATAGAGAATAATAAACAATTGGCTAATGAAACATTTTAAGAACAAGTTAAGAATTAATTGCATTTAAAGGATGATTGAGAGAAGCAGCTAAACCAAACAGGATTAGCAGAATCTGATTGGCTGATAGTAGGATCTTCTTCAAAGGGTTAAGAAGAAATACAACACGGATCATTGGGTTCGGCTTGCTTACCCTTGCTGTAACCAGTCTCTGATTTGCTGCGCATCATGGTGCGTGTTCTGTGCTGCGTGTCTGCAGGTTGAGTAGTCACAGAACTCGCATTCTTCGCCTGGCCCTCTGCCTGGAAAGATGACAGGTCCTGCATGCTGAAGCTGCGAAGCCGCTCGGAGAGAACGCCCTGGCCCTGGATCGAGACCATGGAGAGTCAGATGGAACTCCTTACAATGGTCTAAATACTGTCATGCTGTGTCATCAACGATCTGCTTTGTTTATACAAAATTAGCCTGAAGTTGTAGAAATATGTTTGGTTTATGCCATCTGCCAAAATTACAACAAGGCATAAATATAGTAAACATTAACTTACATATTATCTAAAATAAACTAACAACCAGTCAATATGGGATATGGAAACTACGCCCAAAAGTGATACCTTTAAGCAATAAATCCTATATTCTTTGGAGTTAGAAATACTCGATAAACATATCAAGCCTAAAAAACAGAGACATACTGTATTTTTAATTGCTATTTAGTTTATTATAGATGCACAATCTGGTTGCCAGACGTGTAAAAACATGAAATGTAGTATTGACTGCATTTGTCATGCTCAACTATTCAACGCTGTTACCAGATTTATTGTAATTAATATTTTTCTCTTATATCTAGAAACCATTATTGTCCCAACTTTGCCCCAAAGTTTCTTAGACAGAGCTTAATTTAGGCTAAATTCGCTTGGCTGTTACAATAATATTTGTTAAAAATGCTTGTTATGTTCACTTATGTTTATTAATTGTTTATTGCCAAAATCCCAAATCTATATGCAGATTTCTATATCTTGGTGACATTTTTGGTTTCATGTAAAGTGCCGTTTCCTCGAACAGTATTGGTTTACTACCTTAGTGGCAGCCATTACTGCTGCAGTCGCCGCCACATTCAGGCCTTTCCTTCCAAAATGCACCAGAGTGTCGTAGCTTTTATCTTTTGCTTGGCAAAGGTATTCATCGATGTCCTGCGAAAGATTCATAAAGAACATCCTTTTTAACAGCATTCTGTGAGTTTTGTTTTCTATTTGTTGTCAGTGTTTCGTGTGTGTCATATCCATTTGCCCTCACTGTGTACTCCTGACGAATTTCCTGCCCTAAGAGTAAAAAGCAGAGGAAAGACTGTGGAAAATAACAGTACCATTTCCTTAACACCGTTCATCCTCGTTCAATCAGGGAAATCGACTCAAAAAGGTTCCAGGAAAAGGAGTCAAACGTTCTTCCTCCTGAACTCCAACAATTGAGTTTCTTAGCATTATGAAACACTAGTAAACCGAGGTTATTCACAGCTGTTGAATAAGGATGATGTTTGCTAGTTTGTTGAACATTTAAAATATTAGAATATGTATCTATACGTGCTTTTGGATATTGTTTCAACCTAGACAGGATACAAATAAATCACATCAAATACTGTACCTTCTCCTTAGAGGACAGTGTAGGGTGGACAAATTTTCTATACAGCACACTGGATCCCTTTGTGTACGGGGAAAGTAACCACACCACAAAGGCGATTTTGAGTTCATAGTAGAATGGGAGCCTTCAAAAGCAATAAAAAACAATCATACACTCATATGTCATGCTGGGTACTGCCCACATGCATCAGCAGAAATTAAAATATGAGCAATTGCTAACAAAAGGATATGATGAAAGCTATGGCAAGTTGTACTCACCAGCACAAAAAGATATCGGTAATCACTTCGACTGTAGTAAAAAGTGCAAATATTATCCAGTACATCATCCATTTCACCTGTTTGAAACAGTTTACAGTGTTAGCAGGCAAATAAACAGGTTCATGACCTCATATGATGAAAATATATCAGAGCTGTACTCACATATTCTCTCACATCTTTCGATTTAACAGCTTTATATGAGGAGTACGCCGGGTAAAGGGTACCAAACACAAGCCTGTGAAAATGGCAAAAAGCATGCTTAAAATTAATACACGGACTATTTGATATTTTTTTAGAACAGGAGTATTTGATATACATTTTTAATGTTGTATTTTAAAATATATAATATGATATTTTATTAATTATAATTAATAATTAGCCAAACAACAACATGTTGCCTTTTTGTTGTTTAATGCATTATTATTTTTTACAGTTATTTAACAGTCAGCAAGTATACTAAATATGCTTACATTTTGTCAAATTGCATTTATTGATTACTCGTTAGCACTTTACAATAAGGTGATTTTGTTAACATTATTTAATGTATTACTAACATTTATTGCAGTATTTATTCATCTTTGTTAATAGTAGTTACGAAAATGAAAACGATTCATTGACGTTAGCTCACAGTGCATTAACTAATGTTAACAAACACAACTTGTGATAGTAATAATGCATCGGTAAATGCTGAAATTAGAATTAACTAAGATTAATAGAAGTATTGTTTATTCTTAGTTCATCTTAACTAAGTTGTTATCTAATGTTAACTAATGAACCTTATTGCAAGGTGTTGCCGATTACTTCATATTTGTTTTTGTAATTTGAAATGTCAAATGCAGTTTGTTCACAGATTAATGTAAACATCTGTGACAACTTACCCCAAATAGTGTATACCCCACATCACCTGTTATAGAATTGATTTAATTTATGCCATTTAACTGACTTTATTTTTTCCTGGACAATACCACATTCAATAATAAAAAGTTACCTAGTTTTATCACCACAAATTACAGCAAATATTTTTTTTTATCTGTGATACCCAAATCTCTTCAGAAAACATTTATGGTTAGTATTTATTTCTCACAGAAATTCACTAGTATTACAAAATGACATAACAATGGCCACTAATACTCCTCTAGGCCCACCACTTCCCTTAAAGGAAACCGCTCCACTCCCTTTCCATTATTGATATCTGAGATAACAACCCTTTAGTAGGCCCGGGGTCTGATTTACTTTCACCCAGAATATTATTCTCTCAGTTCGTGCCTATTGTAACGCCACTGTCCCCCATAAACAGGCGACATGTCTGCACGAGCCCGTTTATGCACCAGGTTTACATTCTGCATGTTTGATAAAAATAGACCCGACAAGTGAACGCTGTTCAAGGGCGCAAAGAGAAGATCAGAAGCGAATGGGACGGAACGAATACCGTTTGCACGGCGGTATGGGTTCAATGGGTGATTGGAAAGTGCTACATAACCAAAAAAAGTGCCCTGCACCTGTGTTTAAGCATTTGAGTTTAGCACTATTCCAGTGTCCCCTCTTTCTCCAGCCAAGCAACAGCTGCGTCTCTGACCCGATCAAATGACCGAGCCGCAAACCCAATCCAGAGACCCACAAAACAAAACATTTCCGACTAAATAGAGCCCGCTGTACACTATCTAGGGCACGTCAGGCAAAACCACCGGTTTGTTGTCTATTTTTAGACTCTTCACACAGCTAGTTTACAGCACAAGTGTTGGCAAATGCGCGATGTCATCGGATATTGTGATCTAAAATGAATTAAACGGCTATTTAGAGATTTTGCACGCACAGCAAGAGAACTGACAGAGGCGTTAACACGTAAAAGACATTTACATGGAATAAATTAATTAAATAAAGTAGCGACAATTAAAAAAATATAACACATAAGTTGCTTGACCGTCCCATTGTCTTTATGACACCCCAAAGACCTGCTTTACTGTATGGACGACTCCAGACAATGACTCAATATTAACCCTATACTGTGCATTCCCAATAAATCCACGATTCTGTCATTAAAAGTGTTACATAAAATGAATCGCTGATTCAAAAGCTGAGCAATATCCTACATAATTCACCGTGTCACTTGGTGTCAGGTTCTCGTTTTGGAAAAGCATCAATTTGCATTAGCTTGCAAGTGTACAGTAACCTAAGGTAACCTTTGTAATAGCTTTTCAACATGTAAACACAATCACCAAAAGACTAACCAGGACGAATCGGGGCCTGATACATAACCATATGTGATTTAATTCTGCCTAGTATTAAGAAACCCCAGCGTTTTCGCCTTAAAAAAAATTGCAATACTATATACACGAATAAAGATTACGCACTGGATTTTCATGCAATCCCGTGAAAATGCTTTACAAGAGCAGAATAAAGACTTACACCACAAGCCTAGAAATAATCCAGGAGACCATTGCGCTATGAGAGCGGCGTGTTGTCAACAGGGAGGAGTTTCCTTCGAGACTGTTGTCGGCATTTATCGTTTGACAGACGCGTCGGCGCAGGCGCTCTGCTGCGAACATGTGGGTTACAGATAATGGACAAAAATAAGATACGACCCATAATCAACTAGAATGGTTTAAAAACCTAACGAGCTGCTAAGCCATACAGCATTTTCCTTTCTTCTCAAACGCTATTAAGTTAGATAGCTAATGTCACATGATGCCTAAAATGCTGTCTAGGTGGGAAGCTCGCAAGGTTTCTGGAAACACAAAAATTGACATAATAAATCAACCCTTTCAAATAATCTTCTGATTACAAGCATTCAGCGTGGTTATAATAAATTCGCTTATTTAAGACGTCGGTCTTTGTGAAATAAAACAGAGCTTCTATAGAGAAGTAACCTAGATTCAGTCAAAAGATCAGGTTTCCTTCACAAAGCTTCGGGAGAGCGAACACAGAGGGAGTCAAGAGGACAGAGGCTGAGGTAAGTAAAATAACCCTCAGAGAATCCCAAAGGACCCTGCTAAAGCAGAAGATAATAACAACAAGCAGGTGTACTACTGTAAAAACCCTAATGCTATGTTGAATTACGACTTTTAAGTTTCAAACATGTGTTATGAGATGTACTCCATTTGCTTGTAAAATTTTATTAGTGTTATGAACATATTTTTCCAATATACAAAACACAGTTTTGTGCAGATGTGAAGGTTTTTCTACAATAGCAGAGATCTGAAATGAAGCAAAATGATCCATTTGGTTCATTCAGGAGATTATTATTGAGTCAACATACTGTGCTTGTCACTCCAGAGTGCACCATTTATGCCAAATAAGCAGATATTAATTGGTCACGCCAAAGCTGATTATAAAGCCAGGATGCACACAGAGTTGTGTTTTCATATGAAGACATAATAGAATTACAGTAAACTGACCAATATATCTAACTTAAAATATAACAAAAGAAACTGTAACATAAATTGTCAGCCATTTCTTACCATCAGGGGAACATCTGTTATGGAAGCATGTCAGTCATCTAAAAGCAAAGGCTTACTAAACAATATTCATTATTAATAAAATACAAAAATGCGCATTTAAACCATAACAAAAGTCCAAAAGCAGCAGAAACAAAAACAGAAGTCTGAAACAACTTGTGTGTAAAAGCCAGTCAGTTTTTCATCGAGCACAACCATTCCTTTATTCCGAAGCCGTGTTTTATAACCCGCCGACAGCTTTACTTACAAAATGACAATGCAAACAGATATATCTTTATGTTCAGTATTTGTACAAGATTTACAAGTAATGGCTTCCATGAATTTGTCCCACTCAGTAAAAACCAATTTGCCAGATATAAGAAAGAGCTATTCACTGAGCCTAAATAAGGCTCGAGATAAAACTGTAAATTGGACAACAGAGACAAAACGATTTCGACCAACACCGATATGACACCACTGCACAACAGATTCTTGGACAAGCTGCTTAGCTATAGGCATAGATTCAAAAAAGCAGAGTCAGAACATCTAGATATAAAATGGGTAAAAAGTGAATGATTTGAAAAAAAAAAAAGCCATCCACCTGCTACCATATAACAACTAAATATCTGACTTTACTGTACGTCGTATAGAGTTCATTCTTATTTCAATATCACCTATTCATGTTGTTTTGTTCAAGTCCAAATTGAGTGCTAAATAATATGTGCCAAAGTGTTTTCACGGGTAAGAAATGCTACAGAGCAAGTAAGATATGTTGTCTATGCCTATAGAGCTGAAGGGTAAAAAACACAGGTCTTTTAGCTCCTCAGGGCTGCTAGCCTGGACTGCATCTCCTCGATATCTTCTTCTTCTTCTTCTTCTTCCTCTTCTGAGGCTGCCGTGGCTCCAGCCGGCACTGGATCGGGCAGGGGATCTGTGACTTTGCTGGGAGCCTTTCCAAGTGCGCCTGTTAATAAAAAAGCTATTGTTTCATCTTGGGTTTGCGTCATAAATATATAAGGATGAAATACATCGTGTGGTAGGAAGTGTGATTAAATGGCAGACGTGGTTAACAACATTATTAGGTTTCATAAACTGAATAATTAATATACCAACTTACTAAAATTCTTCTTATTAAAGTTTTTTTATGAGAAAATACGATTTCAAAACGTCATGTCAATGTGCTACCTGCCATTTATTTGTAATTATTTGAGAAATTTACTGGTAATTACGTAGCCTTTTTCACTTTCAAAAGTGTAAAGGTAACAGTATTTCACTTTAAATATCATGAAATGTTTTCCTCATTTTTACATCTTTTATAATCACTTTTGATAGTGTGGGTGATGGTTATGTGGTATCTTACCGGCTGTAATCTCAAAGAGGATCTTGTCAACTTCAGCCTCTGCTTCTTCCTCCATTTCCTCCTCATCATTCATCCCTTCCATTGTGTCCTCCAGCATCTCCTCTATGATTCCAGCCTGTGTTGTGGGAGCGCTCCACGTTAGAGATGCCATTTCTGTGTAGAACATTGGAGGAAGTGTTCATGTACGTACCTTCATCATCTCTTTCGAGAGTTCTCTCATGGTGGCTTGAATCTCTGGGAGTTTAACCAGGCTGTTCATGGCCTTCATGACCTCTGTACTCTTCTGCATGGCACCTGCCACTCTTAATACAGCTGTAATGGGAAACCAGTGAACAAATGTATGAGTAACTATAATACCCAAAGCACAACTCAATTCACCAGCATGCTTAAAATGTTGAGTTTTTTATCACATTATTCCCATTTTTCCTTTTAACGTGTTTTTGATTGCAGACAATTCAATTCAACAATCAAAAAGCTTTTTGGAGTAGTGGATCAGTGAAAGAGTACTTTTGTACGTTACACATACAGAAAACACATTTTTGGGCCTCCAAGTAAAAACTATACTCACACAACTGATTCTTCATGCTGAGAAGTACAGAGTTCATTTGAGCTTTAGAGGCGTACAGCTTGTTGACCGCTTTCTTTGAGTGAATCATCTCTTTTGCCAGTACGATGCAGACATCTTTCTGTCCCTTCTTTGCAGCATCTTTGATCGATCTTTTCACCTTCTCTTCCTCTCTTTGAATATCTTTGGAAAAACATACAACAATATACACAATTACAACGTGTGCTAAATATAGCTACTGAATTCAACAATTTAATAGCAATAGACAGCATTTGTCAAGAGCTGGCATATTAGGACCTCACCTCGGATCTGTCTGTCAATAACCCTCATTTCTTTCCTGATTTTGAGAGACCATTCGTTGATCTATGGAAAAGAGATGAAGACAGTTTGAGATCAGCTACCTGTTGTGATTGGATTTTTACCCATAGGCGTGTAAAGGCAAATGTGATCATTTTGGTTCTCTAAAACAACCCACGTACAGACCACAGAATTAAACCAATTTTTTTTAAGTGCTTCGTTTTAAATTACATTACGTAACAGAGCATGTTACCAACAAGTATGGCAAACGAACTATTTATAGGCCTGCTATTATTTAGCATTTAATAAAAACCGTTAACTCCCGGCGTCCGCTATCGTCGACGTTTCACTTACAAGGTCCTTCGGTGGTTTCTCTTGCGTTTTTCCAAAAAGTCCCATCTTGAACTTGCGAATTAGATAGTTAAACAGCGACGAGCTCAATCAAAATAGTACATTACAAGTCCACTTCCTGATTCCAGCCTCTCGACGTATGACAACATAGGTAATTTCCGGTTTACTTTTCATGATAAAAGCACGGCTTGATGTGTATTTTGATATCGTGTGAAATGTTTGCGTCGAAATAGGCATACAAAATATGCTATATAAATTACTGACTAATTAATAAAATATTAAGTGAACAAATAAATATTTTTTTCATACATACAGTTATATAGCCTAAATGAAATATATTTGTTTATTTACTTATTAATAGCATAGGTTAATAGGACAGTGATGTGGACAGTAAACATTAATTAGGAAGCTATAAAACGTATTTGTTATTCTTTGTATTCATTCAGTTTCATTGTCTGTGGCTCATTGGGAAAGGCTTTGAAAACTGTGCTGAACCAACAGAGTGCAGAGCGCCCTTTGATAGAGAGACTCTTTTGCTCTCACCAGGCTTTGAACATTTAAAATGATCGTCTGATTCTTACAAACATTGTAATGAGGCGCAGCTAAATTGCTAAACAAAAAATAAACTCCTGATAATAATAAACATATTTAATAATTTATTTAACCCCGTAAAGCTAAATAATTAAACTTTTTTTTTTATTATTATAAACTCACTGAACAACACTGTTGAAACACATATGAAAAAACAGTCTCGTCTCAGTTGTAGTTTTTTTTTTTTATTATAAATTTGAAAGTGTTATATTTATTCTTGTATGTGTGTATTTTAATCACCAAATAATAAAATCATTTGGCAACGCCTTTCTTTAGTGCTAACAATTAAATAATAATCTCCCCTCCGTTATATAGTTAGATATTTTCGATTATAATGCTGACAGTGTTAAATCTATACTTTTATTTGCTATGCTTTTTTATTATATTTATTATACTATTTATTTGCCACCAAATAATAAAGCCATTTGGCAACGAATAACCATTTTAAAATAATAATCCCCAAGCTGATATTTTCGACTATGAAGTTGGCAGTGCTAAATATAACCTTTTTATGTATGTATGTATTTTAATTACCAAATAAAAACCCCATTTTGGCAACGCCTTCCTTTAACATTCAAAAAGATGGCGGTGCTAATTATATCCTTTTATTCTTAATATAATTCCTGTTTATTTATTTATTTCCATCAGCACATCCACTGATGGACCCCTGACTTTCTCATAGGTCGTTTAACTGCACGGTCATTCCCAGTGACGTAAAAATGCGAGCTTCTATCGCCAGGTTCTAGATTTTTCGTCCTTATCTGGGACGCTGCGCCAATCGAACTGCTGTTTGGCGTCCAGTAGCCAATCACAGCTGCCTGTGGGCGGGGTTTGGCTGGTTTCCAGTCTCTTGACAAATGCGCAGGTTTACCCATATTGCCGGTTGACAATATCAGTGGAGGCTGCAAGAATGCAGTAGAAGCGTTCTCTGCTAGGATTAGAGAGGAAGAATTATCTATATAAAGCCCGACTTATATAATAGCGAGTAATTCTACTAGCGCACATACTGTAGAATAGGGGTGTTGTGTTCTCACCCAGCTGCACTGTTAAAACTGGACCGGAGGTGTTTAGAATAAAGAAATAAGGACTGAACATGTCTGTGGTGGGAATTGATGTGGGTTTCCAGAACTGTTACATCGCTGTTGCCAGGAGCGGCGGCATTGAAACCATTGCAAATGAATACAGTGACAGATGCACTCCGTAAGTATAGCATTGCCATCACTGTAAAATGATGCTGTGTGTTGTTACGCAACGTTTGCTGTTGCTGTGGCCGTGTTCTCGATCCAGTGCATTTTGCTCCTGCGACTTTGTCCGAAAGATGCATCTCCATTTTGCATGAAATTCCGAGCGTTAACCAAGTAATAACCGCTCTGTAAGACTTATCAGTGCTTGCTACGCCCTGAAACGTGTCTGAGAGCAATGCTAAAGCAGGCTGATTTGTGCTTTTATTTATCCAATTAGCAACGCTGAAGTCCTCCTTTGATAATGTGAACAAGAGACATGGACGGTGTAATTCCCAGCTGTCATTCACACATCCAGTCGCTTGTGAAATGGATTAGAATGACTGTTTGTGGCTTTTCACAAGTGCATGTGGTGCACAAGCACTGCACGTGAACGGGATAATCTGACACCCTTCATGGGGTGAATCCACGAGACTGTGACCGCGGAGTCGTGCAGGTTTTTCGGTCGACAAATCCACACGACAAGTCTCGTTTGGGCGCGGCAGCACGTGCAATCAAAATAAAATGGTGTGAAATTAGATATTTTCTTGGAAATTTTTCATAGACTGCGTTTTGGACATTTGGCTCAAAAGGAAATCACGATTGAACTGTTGTAGGGGGTCACTGCGGTGCTTATTTAAATCGAATTATGTTGTTAGCGCATCCTCCGTTTATCCTGCAACACTAGTTACAGATGACACCGATTCTTCAAATATAATGTGTTATATATTGTATATAGTGTTTAATAACACGAACCACGACACAACTTGACCTGCCATCGGTTGTAATACACCAATAATTGCACAAAAATTAATCAAAGACTATGACTGGAATGTTCTTTACTCAAATGTATCTTTTATTTGATTTTCTTAGAATTTTTTTTATTATGATATTATATGACAACTAAAACTCCTTACTCTTCACACCATAACTCAGTACTTTATGTCAGTTAATATACTGTATAATAAAACTATTATTATAAATAGTTTCTAGACTATATCCTAAGAGAGGGAAGAGATATGTACAGCTGTGCTACTAATTTTTGACAAGAATATGAAACCAATTAGGCAATATTAGGAATATTAGGCAATGTTATTTTCTTTCTAAACATTTACATTGAACATTTCTGCATTTGGCAGATGCTTTTATCCAAGTACAGAGTTCCAAAGCTGCATGTCTTTCTTCCGTGGAGCACAAAATATTTATATTTCGAAGATTGTTGATAACCACGTGGGCTTGGTAACCATTGAGCTCACTTTAAAAAAATTAGTGAAACCTTTAATTTTCCATAGAAGAAAAGTTTTGAAAAGATTAAAGTGATTAAATGGTGACATAATTATCTATCTATCTTATCTATTAAACATTTTCTCTCTGGTAGTGACAATCTAATAGATGGGTCTGAAAATGAGTTTGAAACATCTTGTGATCTCTCTATGCATTCTATTACAAGGAATTCATATTTTACACAGTATTGTATCTGAGGTTGATATACAGTATTGATTGCTATTTTAGAAATCAGACATTTTTTGATCAAATGGAAGAAGTATGAGGTTACATCCACGTGTTTAAATAATTTCAAACGTAGATGTAGTTTTTTCCAGTTGGTTTGATTTTTACAAATAATTTCCAGTCATTATTCTAGTGGTTATGAAATGCAGAAGTCACCTTGCTGACTCTTTTGAGGAATAATATTAAAGGCCTCTACTTGTTAGTAGTCTTGACATGCCTTTTCAAATCTTAAAAGCTTTTTTTCACACTTAAACATGTTATGTGTCTGAGAAAAGCCTTGTGATAAGCGCTTTAGTGAAGACGCTGTCCAAGGTGCTGATCCACACCCTGCACATCCATGTTCTATAATGCATCAAGTTGGAAATAAAATATGGTGTCGTCATAATGAAATTGTACATTTATAAACATAATAAACGTAATCTTTTCCAACAGAGCATGCATTTCTCTGGCCTCTAAAAACCGGACCATTGGAAATGCTGCTAAAAGTCAGGTAGAAAATACTGTTTATTTCATGTTTTCTAACTTATTACATTTGAAAGTTTGCTTATTCTAAAATTAGGTGGATATTAACCAGTAAACATGCCCTCTACAGATCATAACTAACTTTAAGAACACGGTTCATGGCTTTAAGAAGTTTCACGGTCGAGCTTTTGATGACCAATTTGTTCAAGGGGAAAAATCCAAGTTGCCTTACAGCCTTCACAAACTGGACAATGGCAGCGCTGGAATAAAGGTGATATACTGTGTTTTGCCATCACTTTAAAAATTCTTTTGCTATAGTAAAATGTAAGTTGTTTTGAAGAAAAACATGCAAAAAATGTATAGACAAAACAATGTGCATATTACAAAATTCTTGTAGGAATACAATGTTCTCAAGAAGCAGTAGTGTGAATGTTGAACATGTTAGAGATGGTCTTACATTTTCACGGTCACAGGTACGTTATCTGAACGAGGACAAGGTGTTTACCATCGAGCAGATGACTGCTATGTTGCTCACCAAGCTGAAGGAAACTTCTGAGCACGCCTTGAAGAAGCCTGTGGTGGACTGTGTGATATCTGTGAGTGCTTCGAAATCACTGAAGATAGCATATTTCCAGTGCTGTTGACATGCCTGTCATCTTTTTGACATCTTTGGAATTTCTCCAGGTCCCCAGCTTCTTTACGGATGTAGAAAGGAGATCCCTGATGGATGCAACTCAGATTGCTGGACTGAACTGCTTGAGGCTAATTAATGACACAACAGCAGGTCAGCAAAAGTATATAACTAAACAGAACCCCCCCGCCCCCCTAAAAATAGTAGCATGTAATATACTTCTTTTATTTCAATAAAACATATTATTTAACATTCATAAGTCAACCTAAATACATTGATATATACCAACAAAACTAATGCTTATGCATTAAATAAAGTAGAAAGGGATAGTTCACACACAAATAATGAAAATCTGCTCTCACGTAGATGATCCCTAAATGCAAGTCAATGGTTACTTGTAGACAGATCTACAAGTTTCTCTGTCAAAAGTCACTGTAACCAGAAATAAACCAAAATAACCAAATAATCCTATGATGCACTTTTTGCCAACTCATTCAGTGTTTGAACAATGCTCAACAGTAACAGAACTGAGGAAAGAGTTCAGACTTGGGCCATAAATGAGCTGCTTAAACAAGCATGGGTGAACCAAGAGCAGTAAATGAAGGGGAGAAATCAAAGTTTCCTTGGTTTCTCATTGTTAATGTTAAAGGTGAGCTGAGGGTTGAGCTTTAAGTTAACAAATGTAAGGTTTTGTACCACTTTTTACAGTTTGCGTGTTGTTGAAAAACTGAAAGAAACAGGCTGCATGACTATTATGCAGATTTACAGTAAAGGTTGATTTGCATATTGTACATATGCTAGGGATTTCAACATGATATTAACTCTAAATGACCAAATAAAAATGAACACACGTTCACACGTTATATATAATACAAACACATTCTCTCTCTCTTTCTCTCTCGTTATTGCTGTCATGACAATAATTAGGTTTCCAATCCCCTGATCACTTCATGTGTGAGGGTGTTGCAGAAGCAAAATGAATGTGTGATGTCTGATAAAAACATGATTCGAGGATCAAGTGATTATGGTTTCCTTCACTTGTTAAATGATGTTTTTAACATCTTGGACAGAGTAACAGTTTGAAGTAATAATATTGTTGGCCAGTGCTCACTATTGGAAAACTAAACAGTTTTTTGTGTTGGTTTGAACAACTGTATAGAGTATTTTTTTACTTCTAACTTCTCCTCCAGCCATTTCATGGCAACAATTTGAAGCAGGATATTAGCTACTACAAAAAAAATAAGTCTGCATTAAAAGGCTATTTAATGTTCATAGTAACTCAGTAGTCTGAAACCAGCCAAAGATAGTAAGGAATAATGTTTTAGATGGTTATTATCATAGTAAAAAATTATTGTTAAAGGGAAAAAAAGTAATTGTGGCTTTATTAAATTCTTAATCAAAGAATCACATCATGCCCAAGTGGGCCGTGTTCTAGTAAAGAAGACAGTAAACCAAAACAGACGCATGCATTGTTAGCAATACCAGTTGATTAAAAGTTGGTATTTTGCACAGAAAATATAATAGTATCATGTCCATAAATAGGGGTTGTTTAGTACTGTTCACCACTGAGTTTATTGAGACAGGAAAACAAAAGTGTTAATAATCAATATACTGTTGCTCTTCTGTTGATCCACTATATGAAGCTGGAGTTGCAATCCCTCCAAGATTTGGAGTTTGAACTAAATGCAACAGAATCCATTTATTCGTTTAATGAATTTTAACCAAAAACCATGTAACCACAGCAACTTAAACAAAAAGGTAACACATTAGAACAAAGTGAGCATTAGTTCTATTTTGATCCCTAGCAAAAATGTTGTTAAATCGTGGCTCCTTGTTTTAATTGTTAAATTGTAGTGATGTTGTGCTAATTTGCTCCCTATTTTTTTATAATATAATATTATTTATATAATATATATTTAAATAATATTTAAAATACTCTTACCTCTGTTGATTATTACAATCCACAAGGCGTTGCTATTTTTTGTTTTTCGTGTTGCAGTGGCCTTGGCCTACGGCATCTATAAACAAGACTTGCCAAACCCAGAGGAGAAACCCCGTAACGTTGTGTTTGTTGACATTGGCCACTCATCTTATCAAGTCTCTACTGCTTCCTTTAACAAAGGAAAATTGAAGGTCTGTGCCATTCGTATCTTTTTATGGGATATGTTTACTTCAAAAAATGATGTTTAATCCTTCACAAAGCATATATCAAAGGTGCTATCAAAGCCTTCTTTCTTTCAGGTGTTGGCTACATCATTTGACCCATATTTGGGTGGACGCAACTTTGATGAAATGATTGTGGAATATTTCTGCGAAGACTTCAAAAACCGCTTCAAACTCAACGTTAAAGACAACCCAAGAGCTCTTCTAAGGCTCTATCAGGAGTGTGAGAAACTGAAGAAACTCATGAGTGCGAACTCTTCTGATCTCCCTCTCAACATTGAGTGCTTCATGAATGACATTGATGTCCACGGGAAAATGAACAGGTAATTCAGTTGTTTTTGCCCTAAAATTAGCATAGAAATTAGACTACTGAAGTACTTTTCTCAACATTCACATAACCTTTTTCGTAAATACTAGAATTTATGAGCTGTTGTAAGTAGGTACAAAATGCAGAAACATGTCATTGTGATTGGAAACAGGCCTCAGTTTGAAGATATGTGTGCTCATCTCTTGATGAGAGTGGAGGCGCCATTGAAATCGGTCATGGAACAATCAAGTAAGCAGCAGCCACTGGCCTAGTTCACCAATACAGTTGTACAATTTAAATCCATTGCTAATTTCCATTCGTCCTGGAACAGAGCTTAGCAGAGACGAGATCTATGCCATCGAGGTGGTGGGCGGAGCCACCAGAATCCCAGCCATTAAAGAGAGAATCTCAAAGTTCTTCGGTAAAGACATCAGCACCACACTGAACGCAGATGAGGCTGTAGCACGCGGATGTGCGTTACAGGTAAAACTTAACTCTTAAAGGTGAAGTATGATGAAAATATGACTTTTTCTGTGTTTAAGTGCTATAATTGGGTCCCCGGTGCATCTACCAACCAAAAAAATGTCAAAAAGAACAACCCGTTAATATGTTTTTGGTAAGCCTTTCTCTGCAAATTTGTGAAAAAACAAGCAGCTCAGATTTCGTTCCTCCCACCGTGATGTAGAGAATGGTGTGTGTTTTTAACACTAACTTATGTGTATTTGACTGTTTAAGCGTGATAAGACATGAAAGAGAACTTAGTTTAGTACTCACATGCCACAAAATTTCTGCCGAACACAAAGGAAGATATTTTGAAGGAAGTTTGTAACCTGGCTGTTCCTACTATGGAAGTCAATGGTGACCATAACAGCCAGGTTACAAACTATTTCTTTAAGATACTTTTGATTAAATCTGTGGGTCATCAGTTTCAGATTTTATTTGAAATATGTTGATTTGTGTCCGAAGATGAACTAAGGTGAGGTCTTAGGGGTTTGGAACGACATGAGGGCGAGTAATTAACAACTTTTATATTTTCATATATTTTCATATTTTTATATTTTCATCCACGATTTCAGCATGATTGGCATGATCATCAAAACCAAACAAGTACACGAGCTGTAAAGATGCAGCGCTAATCTGGAAAAGGAGGCGGGGAGCAGTAGCTCATTTGCATTTAAAAAGACATGCATGAAAACAGGGTTCTGCTTCTACTCATCTTCAAAATAATATAATAAAGGATCTGTGGGGTATTTCGAGCAGGAACCTCCCAGACACATTCTGGGGACACCTGAAGCATGTGTTAAATATTAATGAAAGGGACGTGATAGGTCTCCTTTAAAGACACAATATTCAAGACTATAATCTAAACAAACCCATCAAAAGCACTTATAATGGCCTTGATAACAGGTATTATAGATGTCAGCACAGAAACAGCAGAGGTGTGAGAGCGTGATACTGAACAGTTGAACAATACTTATGCCAGTTCCCTGGGGAGTCTGTTGAGTCTGTGGGAGAGGTGTAGAAACAAGATGAAATCTGTGTGATGCATGCATGGATTAGCATTCGACGCTGTCTCTGATTCCTTACACTAATACCCCATTTAGACAGCTTATGTAACTGCATTTGCTTGTATATCATAAATGTTTATCTTTGTGTGTGTTTGTGTTTGTGTGTGTGTGTGTGTGTGTGGTAAGTGTGCAATCCTGTCTCCAGCCTTCAAAGTGCGAGAGTTCTCCATTACAGACGCAGTTCCCTTCCCGATTACTCTTCGCTGGAAGTCTCAGACAGATGAAAGTGTCGGGTAAGAGCCTTCACGTTTAAACCCTTCACATTTAAATACTGTTTGAATCCAGTGCTGGTATCTGAATTAAGCATATTGTGTCCCAATTATTCTCTTACCAAGTGATTATTTGTTGCAAAGCATAACCTAAAGTTCAGTTAAACAAACCACCAACCTCAAGAATCAGCAAATGCCTCGTTTCAATGAATGATGCATCCAACCGTGCGGCTTATTGCGGAGAGGTGTGATATTACATTTCTTGGCAATCACAATTTGATTTGCACCTGGTGGGCCATAAAAAGACTTACGTGGCAGAAGGGACGTAAGCCATCTAGGCATGAGAAAATAATACAGAACAACAGCACCTAGCAACCAACCATATCCTCCTAGCAAATGCATAGTAATGTGCTGAAAGCTACTGAAAAGCAGAAACGTACAGCAGCAGTGAAACTGTTCAGCATTATGGCAGTTATACTTCCAAAGAAATACTGTTTATTTGAATAGCTGGGGTAATTTATATAGTTTACATTTTCTTTAAATACATTTTAACAGTAAAGGTTTCCATCTATTAATCTATTTTAATAGCAAATGTATATGTATGCACTGTGTTATTGACATAAACTGGCAACTCTACAAATATGATAGATTATAAAGCTTTTTCTGTTGCAATTATATGCATGTAAAAGTAAAAAGTAAAAACATTTTTACCATTCAAATTTGTGTTAATGTTTTAAATCAGGCTGAAATAACTCTTTAAATTGATAATTACAGGTTGTCACCTTGTACTGTGCAGTGTTATAATGCTTAATGTTTAAAACACAATACATTAAATATTAAATTGCATATTAATTTAAAATATTTAAATTTAAAATAAATGCAATAATTAATAAATGTGTATATAATATATAATATATGATATATAATTATCTATAATATATCTATAATCTATAATATAATAAATGTTTAAGAATTTTTTTTAAGAATTTGAATTCATTTAAAAGTTTTTGTTATGGGCTTGCATTCAAAATAAAAGTTTTTGTTTACAGAATATATCTATTTGTGCTCTGTGTATTATATATATATATATAAATACACACACATACAGTGTAAATTATGAAAATATTTACATGCATATAAATGTATATATTCATATTCTTATATTTTACACTATAAATACACATTTATTTAATATATAAACAATATATTTTTATTCATGAACGTATGTGTGTTAAATATACACAGCACACACATGCTATGTAAACAAAAAAAATATTTTGGATGCGATTAATCATGATTGATAATTTGACAGCACTACATTAAAGATTATGAGGGCACATGAATTATAAAAAAAAATGAAATCATTGATCATAAATATTCCACAAAAGTAATACAAACTGTTAATGTTTGATTTCATTGTGAAATCTCTTAGAATGAAAATCTTTTTCGTCTTCAGGGAATGTGAGGTGTACAGTAAGAACCATGCAGCACCTTTCTCCAAAGTCATCACCTTCCACAAGAAAGAACCTTTTGACCTGGAAGCATTCTATAGTTCTCCGCATGAGCTGCCCTATCCGGATAGCAGAATAGGTGTGTATTACTGCGTGGCATCTTCAGTATCACGTCGATTACATGTTATCGTGGCATTCTTCTACCAGACTTTATTTAAACTTCTATAGGAATCAGTATAGAATGATTTACTTTGCGCTGTAGTCAGCCCTAGCCTAATTTACGACCAAAATGAGAACTAATCACTCTGGTGCGAAGCCCAGGAGACCCTTAAATAGTCGTTCATGGCCTCATTTGATTAAGAATGCCCTCAGCATTGTGATCCATTGAGTCCGAGCACCTGTTATATCTTTAACACTCTAACTGAAGTGGGTTAGGGTCAGGCCTAATCTCAGGGGAGTGTCACAGAGGTGTCAAAATACACCTACCAGCCAGGTAATTAGGACTGAGACATGACGTCCCCAAAGCTCTAATTCCCTTCACATCATACACCCTCTTCATATTCAGTGTAATGTATGTCAGTGTGTGAGGGCCTAACACACTCACCATATGGCAGGGTTAGAAATCAACTTATAGAAACCTATTTCCCTTTTTTAAGTGTTTCTTTGTTTAGGAAATACCTGTAAAATAACAGTATTTTTTATTTTATTTTATACAACATTTAATAAAAACATCTGTCATTTTTTATGATTATGTAGTTAATATTATCAGCATTATTTCTGTAGTTCTATATATGTTTCTTTGCAATTTAAGAAAAATATGCTATTGAATAATACAGTATTTTTATGTATAACAATTGAGAATTCCTGTCATGTGGGGGCAATTCTTACATAACAGCCAGATTGTTACTTTTACAGATATTGTTAGTAATTTCACAGAGTTTTGCGTTCAATTGAATTAGTTTTCTGTATAAATAGGCTTTTTTGACACTTTTCATTCATTTTCACATCAGGACCATCATTATAGATTTAATATAATCGTGCAGGAAATTTCTTTTTGAATTTGGTGGTATTTTTGTTGATTTTGGTGGTATTTTTGGATGTGGATTGATTGAAATAAATAGCTAAAAGTCGTGTTTCTGTTGCTTTCAGGCCGCTTTACCATACAGAATGTCATGCCCCAGCCTGATGGGGACAGTTCAAAGGTCAAGGTGAAAGTGCGTGTGAACATGCACGGCATCTTCAGCGTGTCCAGTGCCTCTCTGATAGAGAAGCAGAAGGGAGAGGCAGAAGATGTGCAGATGGACACAGAACCGACTGTACAGAATGAAGGCAGGCCTGAGGATCAGGTAGGAGACACCGATTGATAAAATACATTCATTCGTCAGATAAATAAGCTTAATAATCTCAAATAAATCTAATTCTAGATATGTGGGATTTTAGCCTTCCATAGATACAAGAAATGTGAAAATGAATGATCAGTTCAACCAAAAATGCTAATTTTGTCATCATTTGCTCATTTTCTTGTTGTTCAAACCTGAATGACTTTCTTTGTTCCTTGAAACGTGAGTACTGTAGATGCACAGGCACAACATTATGCTTCTAATCAGAATAGTGTTTTAGCTCTTTGTCACTGCTTTAAGCTGGCATCATTGAAAATGACACCTCTGTCCTAGAAGAGGAGGAGGAGTGCCATTCTTATGGCATGGGGTTACTTTATTTAGCTTGCCAGAGTTCTGACATGCCATCAACAGCTGTAATTTGGCACAGCAGTTTTTAAACTAGGCCAAAATCAAAAATATCTTAATATGCTGGAAGGTAAGTTACTGGTCAGGCGCACAGTTATAACATCAATCAATCTGTACATATGCTGTGCACTGTATTAATGAAAGATGTATTCATTTATTTATGTCTCTATTGAGAAGCCTAACATCTGTGTTCCTAAAGCAGATAGTGTAGGTATTTAGAAAAAAACAAATACCCTGACATTTAAAATATTGGTTGGTTTTACTAATAGCTTGTGTCTTTTGGTGTTTAAATAGTACTGTCAGGATTTACTGAAGATGCACAGTGATGAGTGATGAGCGCTGATCTTATTGAATATGCATTTGTAGAATTAACAGGAGGAGAGTATTAAAATGAATCACGCAACGTGATTTACTAACATCAAATTACTGCCACTTGTGCTATTATTTAACGGCCAAAAGAAGCATGTCTTTAACTATTTAAATAGCAATTTTTTGCTAGGAGAGGCACTGCAGAGAACAGAGATTGTGTGGTAGAAGGGAGATTTTTCCACGCATATTAATTTATTATATGTTATCCGAACATATCGTATGCCAAGGCAGATTGTTTTTTTTTATTTGCTTCAGGAAATACGAGGTCTATCAAAACTGTTGCAACCCTTTTTGGCCTCCAGTTCTTTTCAACGTACTGTGGCTTATTTATTTTATGGTTTATTATTGTCAATTTGTTCTGCACTTGGTATATTGCAGTGTTCCATGTGTAAATGTTCCTAAATTTGCGTGTTGTAAGTAAATCAGATCAAAGATTTTCCTCCCATCTATGCTTTTTTGGAATTACGCTCCATTGCCCTGTTTAGTAAAACTGGCCCTTAATGTTTAGCAAAAGCACCACAGGCTCTTTAAGCTTGCATTTTGTTTGATTACAAAAACAGTAATACTTATTAAAATTGAAAATAACTGTAACTTCAGGATTCTTTGATAATTAGTGAGTTTATTTAAAAACCTTTTGCAACATTATAAATGTCCTTACTATCCCTTTTGAAAAAACGTAATGCATCCTTGTCGAGTTAATGAGGAAAAAGTACTTATTTTAAAAACTTACTGACCCAAACACTAATTAATTTGTAAGTATGCAGTATTCAAGGATGCAATATAGGGATGCTCATTTCGGTTATTTCTCATAACCGACAACCGACGCTCGTTAACATTATATTAAATGAAAATTGAATTCAAAGGATAGCGCCTGTGACCCGTTAAAAATAGTGATATTAATATCAAAGATGGCAACGTCCACAAAACTAAGTCTTAACACTTTCTGACATGACAGGCGCGAGTTCTTTCA
>JAUCMT010000036.1:20470600-20482427 GCA_032357475.1 Enteromius thamalakanensis
GTAAACTCATTCCTTTGATAAGTAGCCATGGTATAAGCTGATAAATACCCAGGTACAGTGTAGCCGTGCGTTCACACTGCCCTGCAAAGCGTGGACTGCATTCTAACTGGTTGCTGCCGAAACGAGCCATAGCTTATTGCCATAAAGTTAACTTTGATTTCAACTCTCCTCGGCGCTCTCGCCATCCATGACGCGCTGTCAGCTTACATTTATAAATGAAATGAAATGAATTAATTCCGGCCACTTTGACGCTCTCGAGGAATCGTTTCAGCCCTAAACATAATTACAGCGAAAGATATTGCTATGTCTTGCCTTTAAACACTGTTTCCCGTTTTTATTTTTGTTTATCAACAGCAAGGCACTTCATGCATCAGATTGTAAAGGGAATGCTGTACCTCCACACTCATGGTATCATGCACAGGGACCTGACCCTGTCCAACCTCCTGCTCACCACCAGCATGAACATTAAAATCGCAGATTTTGGTTTGGCGACACAGCTTAAGCTTCCCAGTGAGAAGCACTTCACCATGTGTGGCACGCCAAACTACATTTCACCTGAGGTGGCTACACGCAGCGCTCACGGCCTAGAGTCGGACGTTTGGTCGCTGGGCTGCATGTTTTATGCCTTCCTCACAGGCAGACCTCCCTTTGACACGGACACTGTGAAACGCACCCTTAATAAGGTGGTTCTGGGAGAATATCAGATGCCCACTCACATATCAGCAGAAGCTCAGGATCTGATTCAGCAGCTCTTGCAAAAGAACCCGGCCCTCAGACCCAGTCTATCTGCGGTGCTGGACCACCCATTTATGACTCAAACCGGGCCCACCGCAAACAAAGACTCTGGGAGCAGTGATGGAGGGTCCATAGACAGCGGCATAGCCACCATATCCACAGCCTCCAACGCCACCAATAGCAGCAGCAGCCGGCTACAGAGGAAGACAAGGCAGGTGATTGGACAGCCCTTGCCCAATCGCATGGCACCGATCCCCAGCCACTCCCATCATTCCACCAGCTCCAGTTTTAAGAGCGGGCAAGACTGGCAGCCACATTTGCAAGATGATTTATCAAGGATGGGTATTGGTAGAGTTCCCATGGGTGCTGACAGCGGCAGGCCTCATTCTCGCTACTTGAGACGGGCCCATTCATCAGATCGATCCGGCGCTGGGTTTAGCAACACTCCACAGGAGGCTGAGCTGGAGAGATGCCACTCAGAAGAGATGCTTTCGGGGCCGGGACGATTATTTCCATCCACCTCCGGTTATAGAAACTTGCCCCATGGCTACTCTGAGCATGGGCGGCTCCCTTCTCCACCTGTAAAACAGCCTGCAAAGTAAGAGGCAGTGTGACCCTATCGAAAATGAATAGTTTAATAATGCATTGATTGCAGTTGACATGTTTGCATTTCAGTTTTATTTCAAGTATTTTTTTTTTCTAATAACTGCTTTTTGTGTGTGCTTCTTTTTTTTTTCCCCTCCCCTCTTTCTCAGTCCGGGATCATCTTTCTCTTCATCCACTCATTCAATGAGACCACAAAAGCCTGATTCTCAGTCGCATGCCTGGTTCAGCAGTGATGGTAATACTACAATCATTATCCTGAGCTTTTTCTAAAATATTTCAGCAAAAATGAGGACTCTGGTGTCGTCTCCTTATTATAGTTAACGAAAACCATTACAAATTTATAAAACAAAATTACTTTAAATAATATGTACTATACTTATTTCAGCCAGGTGCCCAGAAAGCATTTTATACTCTAGTTTAACTTGCACTAAAGTATGAACTAAAACAAAAAAAAATAAATGCATACATTAAAAACCCCCACAAAAACTGCTAAAAAAAGATTGAAAAAAGTTACAAAACAGTTACTAAATGTAACTAAAATGAACAGAAAATATAAAAAGTAAAAGATATTGTGGCCCAAAATGAATAATGTATTATTTGAAATTAGTGTCCATGTTTGATTATTAATATGTTCCCTTATTTAATGTAAATCATCATCATGTTGTACTTGTACATTTTTGCCCTTTTTTAAATTAGGACAGGGCAGTGTAGAGCAAACAGGAAGTGAAGTGGGAGAGAGAGGGAAGTGGGATTGGGAAAGAACCTCAAGCCAGGATTTGAACTCGGGATGCCTCCCACTAGGCTACTAGGGTACAGTTGGCACCAATAGCCTTGTTTTAATGGAGTTAAATTGGGGCCATGATTCTCTAGAACAAGGTGTCAAACTCAGTTCCTGGAGGGCCGGAGCCCTGCAGAGTTTAATTCCAACCTTGCTTCAAAATTCAATTTAGCCTGAAGGACTTGATTAGTCGGATCAGGTGTGTTTAAAGGACTCCGACCCTCCAGGAATTGAGTTTGACACCCCTGCTCCAAAATATTTAGTAACGTGTCTATGCTTCTCATTTAGTACAGAGAGAAAAGATGCCGAAAGTATAATGCAACTTGTATTCCATGTACTTTATTTCCAATCTTCTGAAGCTATAATATTAAAATAATGAAACATGAGAGAACCAATGCTGTTTCACATCAGTGATGCCAAACTTCATGAGGTGTCATGTTTAAACATACACAAACAGAAATGAGATTTTAAAATGCCAGATTCAAAGAAAGTAACTTGCATTTAGATTTTACTCAAAGACTTGGAATATAATGCTCACGACATAAGAATTGCATTTATGATTATATGGAATTAATTAGTATGAATAATCTTCAAAACACTGGTAGAAAGAAATTCATACAGGGTCAGTAAATCATGTGTTTGTTTTTGGGTGAAGTATCTTTTTTTTCTTCTTTTCATATTGAGATATTCTAAACATTTTTACTTTCAGGACCGTTCAAGAGGCCGGCAGACCTGAGCAGTCACAGCAGCAGTGGGAGTTTCCACTCTGGACGAGGGCCAGTCGGGACACAAACCTCCTGCAGTGACAAGCCCAGCGGCCTTCACTCTCAGCAGCAAACAAACCTTTTCCCCCACAGCAATTCAGGGCCCTGCAGGAAAGATGGGTTTGGATCAGGACATGTGTCAGAATCTCAGGGCTACTCGGACACGCAGTTTCTGGGTCCACCCCTCTCCAAAGGCAAAGCTAACACAGAGAAGGAGAAAGCGTGTCCTAAGAAGAGCTTCCCTCCACTCTGTGCTGCCAGACTCAAGCCCATTAGACAAAAGACTAAAAACGCTGTGGTGAGTGAAGCCATTTATGTCTTGTGAACCATACATCGAGTTTAGAGTCTAGAATTGTTAGCATGATGTAACAGGGTGTGTATTTCCTCTTTAGGTCAGTATCCTGGATTCTGGAGAGGTGTGTATGGAGCTGCTGAAAGGACAAGGAGCTCAGGAGAGAGTCAAAGAAGTACTTAGGATATCCTGTGATGGATCCATGGTGAGGGATTAAAAACTCAATAATTAATATGTAATACTACTGTACAAAGTTATTGGCTCAGTACGACTTCTATTCTGCCAATCAGACAAGTATCATGTAAGATTTCTATTTTGAATAAACTTTCTATCAATGAATCTTGACAAAATTGGATCAGTTTCCACAAAAATATTTTTTGATATTTTGTCAGCCTCTAATTCATATGCTCTTTTTGTTTATCAATTGTGTTGCTAGGTTACAGTGTATCAGCCCAATGAAGGGAAAGGCTTCCCTGTGCTGGACCACCCACCCTCACCACCTGAAGACATTCTCATCTGCAGCTATGAAGACTTACCAGGTACAGCTTTGTGTGATGCGTTTAATATATTCACTCTTATATAACAGTTTCTCAGCTAACTCTATTTACACGAAAAGCATTGCATTAATCAAGCTTGCATTTACTGCAGAAAAATACTGGAAGAAATATCAGTATGCCACCAAGTTTGTCCAGTTGGTAAAATCGAAGACCCCTAAAGTCATACTATACACAAAATTTGCCAAGTGCATGCTAATGGAGAACACTCCTAATGCAGACCTGGAGGTGTGCTTCTATGATGGTGAGCAACACGGATGATTCAGAGTGGTGTGGTGTGCGTGGTTTGGTAAAGGCCTAAAGTATCCATTGTTTTCATCCTTTAGGTGCAAAAACTCATAAGACGAGCGAGCAGGTGCGTGTGGTGGAGAAGAGCGGGAAATCGTATACGGTGAAGGGGGATGTTGGGCTAAGTGGACTGAGTCCTGAGTGCAGACTCTACATGGAGCTCTCTGAGGAGGTACTGCATCATGTTTAATACTAAAGCATGACTTGATACAGAGTGTTTAAGAGTAAAATTAATGTTCTTCTTTTGTTGTGTGTGTGTTTTTCTCAGGGGCATCGAATGTGCCTGTCTTTGGAAGCAGCCATCACTGCTGAGGAGCAGAGAAGTGCTAAGAACACTCCATTTTTTCCCATCACTATCGGCAGGTGAGGCTTAGAATCTGAGCCAGAGATAAAACCCCTCTTGGGTGAGATTAAAAGTCACGTATGAAGCTCGTCTCTTTCTTTACCAGGAGACCCACAAATCCAGCCTTTTCAGCTTCTCAGCCCCAGTGTTTGTCCGAGTCTTGCCCAGCAGCACCTGCGGAGGTGGCTCAGGTGTGCCTCAGTCCCCCCCAGCCGCCCCACATCACGCCATCAGTACGTAACGCACGCACATTATCCCAAAGCATCCCGCTCTGAAATGAAATATTTGATTCAGTATCTTACGTCTTTGCCTCTAGATGATTTCCTATGCGGGATCGGACTTCACCACTGCTAGTGTGGCTAAAGGCAGCTCACCCCAATCAGGCAAAGATGAACGCACCATTAACACAGGAAAGGTGCTCAAGTCCATTTTTGTGCCTAACATTGGCTGGGCCTCGCAGGTGAAGTGTTTGACTGGACAGTTTTTCTTTTTTTAATTGTTATTTTTATTAATATAGTTAAATATTTAATAATGCGTGACCTGGACCACAAAATATATACTTATATGTGTTTATTTTTTAGTTAACAACTGGTGAGGTATGGGTTCAGTTTAATGATGGATCCCAGCTGATGGTCCAAGTTGGTGTCTCTTGCATCACTTTTACTTCTCCTGATGGACACATCACCAGGTAAGGCTTGTTATTAGGGAATAAATATTAAACTGCATTTGAAATACTTGCAGAATCCAAATGCACACCATTTTTGTGATTGCAAAACAAAGCCAAGGAGATTTTAAGGTCTGTTCTTGATTTTATGTTGTTTAAAAAACAAATGCTGGCAGAGATACTGCTCTGAATTCTATCGGGGTTTTTTGTTTCCTCTCAGGTATAAAGAGAATGAAAAGTTACCAGAGCTGGTCAAAGAGAAGCTCCATTGTCTTTCCACCATCCTGGGCCTCCTCGCCAGTCCTGCTGTCAGACGCTGATGAGCCCTAAACACAAACCTGTTCATATGACCTGGGCATCGCTGTTGGAAGCACTTCTGCTTTTTTACGCCATACTCTCATGAATGTGCTTTGACTGTTTGTAAATACATTTTTTTTAAAAAAACATTTGTACATATAGTCCCAAAGATTATGAAAATATATTTTTATGTTGTACATAATGGGATTCCTGTTATTGTGTTGTGTATTTAGTTTGTGTAGTCTGTTCCTTTATTTTTGTGTACCAGTTCTACTCGGCACTTCAATGAAATGTTAGCTGTACAAACATACAAGCATTAAACATCTGCTGCCTGGTGTATTACCGCTTTTGTGTATTCTGTGTTTATTTAAAGTGGGCAGGATTGATCATACCGTTCAGCTGGTTACTGATCATGATAAAATGCAAGCTGCCAAAATATTGTATTCTTTAACTCCATAATCTAAAGGTAAAAATATATTCCTCCCCCTTTTTGTTTTTAAAGATATTACAGCATTTTGCAATGCAGAAAAGCTCATGCACAATGTAATTTTTATTTTTTAATTTGTGACATATGAGAGTACATTTGAGTGTATTTTTATAAGATAATGTTTAAAAATTAAATACTGTCTAAAGATTTGGGGTCTGTTTTTTTTTTATTTTTCTCAAAGGCAGCATCAAAAATACACTAAAACATTGTAATAATGTGAAATATTGCAGTTTAAGTAATTTAACTATTTCCTTTAGTGTCACATGATCCTTTATAAATGAAAAAATATTTCTATGTAGTATGTTCAATTTTGTGTGAATTACTGTGAATGAGATGTGATATCAAAACACGTTCTTCGTTTGTTTTATGGTAATTTTTCACGTTTTGTTTACAAAGCCTGATTTACAACCGTCAATTTTTATAAAGGACACTTCGAGCCACTTTCCATTCCGTTCTCAAACATAAATCAGCGCAAAAACTACACGAGTGGTTTGAATTTATTACCTTGTTTTCTCCCAAAGCCCAGTCAGACGTGCACTTCTCATGGCGAGAGACTGCGCTGCACTGGCGCCCCCTTGCGGCAACATTTACAGCGGCTTCAGCGGCGGCACGAACCTGTCATGCTCTTAGGAGGAACACACACACGCTATCCGGACTGAACTGAGCCCAGCCCCACCTCGGGAGGAGGCTGTGTTTGCTCTCTAGGTGTCTGGATTGAGAGCAGATCGCATACGATTCATTTGATCATCACTAGAGCGTCTTCAATTCTCAGTCTCAGCGACAGACAGACAGCGACACGAGTCATGGAGACCAGACTGCCCTCCAGCTAGCTAACTGCTATCCGATCGGAGCCCAAAAACATGCGCTAGACAGGTACTTAACGTTACCCTGCTGCATCTGCTCTTTCAGTGTGTACACAGGGGAGAAAACACGACTTGAAGATTTCTGGCGTCCATCAGTGAGACTTGAGATGATCTGAATGTGAAAGTAGGTGGAGTGCTAGCTTGTTTGCGCTGCTGTTGAATGGGCTGTTTATGGCGGATTTCACGAGTCTATTCCGGGGTCTCTAGTATTGCTTTCTGTTTTTATAAATGAACTGAAATTGTGTTAAGGGCAGATTCAACTGTATTTCTTTTTCTGAAGCAATGATGCAGTGAGATTAAGACTAAAACCAGAAGAGAAATTAGGGCAGTGTCTTCAATTCTAGTGAGCTGCCTTCCTGGACAGCATCGGTGGGCATCACCGCGATCGGAAAGTTTCAACTCTCTCTAGAAGCATCGAATCACAGTCGACCTGGTTTGTGATTCATCAAATTTTCGAGTCTTCCGTAGGCTACGCTTTTTTGTCGATAATTCAACTAACGTTAGAATGTTAACTCGCGTTTTGTTTTCAGTTGTCATGTTCAAATTACAATTTTAAGTTTTTGGAAGTGCTTTTCACAATGTAAAATTTGAACTTGCAAAGGCTGCATTGAACACGCGCACGACTCATTGAATGTTTGAACTTGCATAGCCTATGATTCATGGATGGTTTGCTTCACTGTCTGGAGTTGCAATTGCAACTTATAAATGTAATTCTTAAATTTTTTATGTTTAAGCTCTCAGATGATTGAATATTTTTCACTAAATTTTTAAATCAAGTATTTTAAATTCACATACGATGCATCATGTTTAAATTAAATCTTAAAACGGATACATCTAATTTTTTGACTTGAAAATTTTGCAGCAACTTTTCAAATCAAGGCTCTGAGTTCCCATGATTCTTTGAAGATTACATTGAATTTGTAAACTGAAACTTTACACTTGAAGATGATGCTCTTTTGAACTCTTTTAAGTTCACACTGGATATTTGAATCAAATCTTAAAGAGACAGTTAACCCAAAAAAATATAATTCTGTCATTTACTCCACAATAACCACAAAAAAGAAAAGTTTGAATATTGGATGCAAAAATTTTTTAGTATTAAGATTAAGATATTTTGAAGAATGTGGGTAACCTCACAGTAGCTGGTAGCCATCCACTTCCATAGTACTTTTTCCATGTTATGTAAGTCAATCTCTGCCACTAAAAAATTATGCATTCAAAATCCAAAATGAGCTTTTGCATTAATTTTTATAATGGTTTGTCATCAAAACCATTGCGATTCATTGCCCAGCTTGAACATTGCTTTGGATGGAATTTGTTTTGTGCATTTACAAACACTGTTCATTGCTGGTAATTAAAGGATAGGATAATAATCTCTGTTGGCTTTGACTCAACAGGGTATTATACGAAGACTGTTTCCTGTTTTCACTGGAGTGACACTGCTGTCACATCTGGCCATCAGCAGCTGAAGATGCAGACGTTTCTGAGAGGCAGACGAGTGGGCTACTGGCTCAGCGAGAAGAAGATGAAGAAACTCAATTTCCTGGCCTTCGCAGAGATGTGCAGGTGAGAGTCGGCCTGGATCTCATCCTGCATGTGTTTCTATGTAAGAGCACAGCAGGTGCCTGTTGCTGTTGACCGTTCGCTGCGCTAGTGCTCAGCGGCTCATCCGAAACAGGTTTTTTCTGCCTGCTTTTGTGCCAGCGTCTGATTGGTGGATCGAGTTGTTTGAATAAAAAGGTGTAGCAGGCTTGCTCATAAATGGGGATGTTTTCCTCATTGCGCATGCTGGAATGTACTTTGAACTCTGGTTGAGAAAGATCCAGGAAGGTTGCTCGAGGTTGTGTAATACAGTGCTGCAGGAAGGCATGTTGACGTAAGATACATATTAAGACACTGTATTTTGTCTCATAAGGAGAAATAGTTGTTTAGGTTCATCTATTTTAAAGAAAGGGGGGAAATTTTGCGATTCATTTGACACTAAATAATATAGGAAAAATAAAACATTTCACATGGGTTGCCTCTAACTGTACACGTCTGCTATTGGTTGGGTAAACAAATACACTATTGGTTGAGCTAATCTAAACAGGTTGGGCAGGGGCCTGTTCCATAAAACAAGTTTACTAAATAAGCCAGGCTTTTGGCAGATAGTCTGACTTATTGCCAGTTAATTTGGTTTGAGATAAGTCAGACTATATGAAATAAACCTGACTTATTTGGTAAACTTGTTTTATGGAACAGGCCCCTGGTCATGTTATTCGAGCATTCAAAACATATATTGTTTCTGAGATATTTGTTGATATTTTTTAAGCAGTCAATTGCATCCCCTCCTATGTAATAAAATTCTTACAGGAATTAAAGATTTAGGCAAGGCAAGTGTTACATTGTCCAATTATCATTTTCATATGTCATCATTAAAACTACTTTTTAAAATCCTGAAAGGTAAGGTGTGCGATATTTATAATATTTACTTTTACTTTTAACAAGGTTTGTAATAGTTCAGACATATTACTACTGTAGTTTTTCTTTCATGTCAGATTACTGGGTTGCCAGATACAGGTTCATCTCAATAAATTAGGATGTCGTGGAAAAGTTGATTTATTTCAGTCATTTAACTCAAATTGTGAAACTTGTGGATTAAATAAATTCAGTGCACACTGACTGAAGTAGTTTAAGTCTTTGATTCTTTTAATTTGGGAGGATTTAGGCTCACATTTAACAAAACCACACCATCTCAACAAATTAGAATATGGTGACGTGCCAATCAACTCAAAACACCTGCAATGGTTTCCTGACCTTTCAAAATGGTCTCTCAGTTTAGTTCACTAGGCTACACAATCATGGTGAAGACTGCTGATCTGACAGTTGTCTGGAAGACAATCATTGACACCCTTCACAAGGAGGGAAAGCCACAAACATTCATTACAGAAGAAGCTGGCTGTTCACAGAGTGCTGTATCCAAGCATGTTCACAGAAAGTTGAGTGGAAGGAAAAAGTGTGGGGGGTAAAAAAGGTGCACAACCAACGAGAGAACCACTTTTGGGAACCAAGGACCTAGAGTCTGGAGGAAGGGGCGTAGAAGCTTGTAGCCCAAGTGGCGTAAAGTCCAGTGTTAAGTTTCCAGTCTGTGATGATTTATGGTACAATGTTTTTTTTTGTTTTTTTTTTGAAAACCAACGTCACTTCCGCCGTTTACTTTTAAGAACATTTGTAGCACTTCATGCTTCCTTCTGCTGACCAGCTTTTTAAAGATGCTGATTTCAATTTCTAAATGTCAAAAGGAAAATGAGAAACTAGAGATAAAAAAATGCAGGTGAGCTAAAGGCCACAGTAATGAACCTAGGTATATATTAAGTGCATATACAGTAAATGAACATGCTTTCCAGAAGGTCAACAACTCACAAAAAATATTTTTATTGGTTTTATGAAGTATTCTAATTTGTTGAGATTGAATTGGTGTGTTTTTGTTAAATTTGAGCCTAAATCGCAATTAAAAGAACCTAATACTAAGGGTGTGACGAGATCTCGTGGTCTCGCACGAACTTGGCGATATCCTTGCGATAGTGGTATGATTTCCAACGGGAAACGTGCTGACACAAATTCCAAATGGTTTTCGATGGTTGCTTTATCGCAGGCAGACTTAAGGCCCAGGTATATTTCACTTTGCGTGTTCAGTCTCGTTTCGCACACAGTCGCAAAGTTTACTTAATCGCGAATGAGGATAAGTGTTTCGTCACACCCCTAACAAATGCTTAAACTACTTCAGTATGTGTGCACTGATTTTTTTTTTTAATACACCAGTTTCACAATTTGAGTTGAATTACTGAAATAAACTTTTCAACAACTTTCTAATTTGAGTAGTTACCAGCAAGTCAATTCTCCAATGATGATTAATATTGATATTCACTGATTATTAAACTAAACTAGCTATAAATGTTGTTAAACTAAACACAATTTCACCTGTGAGTAACCTTGTTAAGGTGTCTTTACTTAAATTAATAGATAGAATAATTTATCATTTTGACCTTTATTTAAAAATGGTTTATTTGTCATTATTTGCATGTTTTAAATTTATATTAGAAGGCAACACCCTCAGCATTCTAAAGAAAGGATTTCAGTTCTTATTATTAGGACTTAAGTGTTTTTTTTTTTTTTTTTAGATCAAAGCTATGAATATCACGACCACTGAGAACAACAAAACCACAATATCCTTGTTACCACTTTCAACACCCTAACATTCAACACTGGTGTTGCACACTTACTTACCTCACCTCATTTCACAATGTCAAGGGTAGCGCTGTAAAAAATATTCACAGTATTTCCTTCAAGCCTTTTTGTTCTGCTCTGAATGTGTTTTGGATAAGCATCTCTGCAAACCAGACTATGATCACCCTGAATGATTTTCCGTGGTGCGTGTAGGTGACCAGTCTAACACTGTGCCAGCACTTTTATTCCCTATGACTTTGCAGTCAGGCAGATTGGCTTACTCATCATTGAAGGGCCCTGGATTATTAGCCAGCAGTCAGAGAGAGAGAGTGAGTGAATGAGAGAGAGCTGGCCGAGCAAAGCACTTTTGGAGAATGTGCACTTGAGTGTTGTTTGTATGGGCCACGTAACCTGAGAAATACGAACTGCTGGACCGGCAATGGGTTAAGGTTACACACAGGGCTTTGTGTGTGGTGTAGTGAAGGATTGTGTGTGTGGTTGGTCTTTTTTTTTGTCTTATGTGTTGTGCCCCCTGTCACTGTCTCCAGCTGAATGAACAATTGTGTAATGTGTGAAGCTAGCGTTGCATCGGATTTCCTCAGTGGCTGTGGGAGGAACTGTGTGGCTGAGCTGGAGAAAGTAAAGGAAAGCGGGAATACAACAATGCTGTCACTGTAAGCGGTCAGCTCTGTCAGACAGTCAACAAAGAGGGATATATATTTGCGCGGTACACACACTCAGTACTGTTTTAAAGAGATAGTTCACTCAAAAATGAAAATTCTGTTGTCATTTAGTCACCCAAACTTTGAATTCGAGACGTTTCTTTGCCAATACAATGACTAATGCTGACTCTGAAGCCATACAGATATATATGGGCGATTCTTAGACTACGGGCACTTTCATGTCCTTTGATCATGTTTTGCAAAAAAAAAACAAAAAGGAAAATTTCA